>APFE031330826.1:19121-80422 GCA_000404065.3 Pinus taeda | reverse complement strand
CAAATCTACATACACTCACGTGTGCATACTGAACACGAATGCAAGTAAACACAGGAAACTCCTATTTCCACCTCTATAGCATTATAAATGTGCCTTGACATGCGCCTTTGATAGCCCGATATAACACCCCGTTATTTTTTTTCCTCTAGTCATCACCGCGCGTGTTATATCCGGCTATCGAGGCGCATGTCAAGGCGCATTTATAATGCTATAGAGGTAGAAATAAGAGTTTCCAATAAACACAAGCAAGGTCAATTTGATGTGTTCGGTAACTTTGGATAAGAGCAAGGCAACAATATGTATTTACATAACTCAATTCGAGTTGAATCCGGGGGGTAACTTTTCATAGGAGCAGGACAATGATATGTATTTACGTAACTCAATTCGAGTTAAATCCGGCGGGCGTAATAAGTGGCAGCAAAATCATCATGACCTAATAAGAATTGAATCCGCGACGAAAGTACAAAATGAGAGCGAAATCAACGTGATCTAATAAGACTACAGCGCACTCAACTAATTAACAAATAAATAAAATAAATAAAAATTAAATAATCTAAAAAATAAATTAATTATTTTTATAAAATTAACATTATTGTTTATTATTTGATTTTTATTCAACACAAACTTAATTGAATAGTCTACACATTTTTAAATGCGTTATACCCTGCACGGCAGGGACAATAAGAAAATACATTATCACATAAATTTCATTGAATGTATTTTAGCAGGGTCCAAATTAAAGCATGGCAAATCTGAAAATGTAAAGAGAAAAAAGAAAATGAATGAATTCATGTCTCAAAAAATAGTTGACAAAAATAACAACTCTATTTTACTCTCTTACCTAAAATATATGCTCTTCCTCTTGCAATAAAATTTTGAACTTAATAATATCAACTTTTTATTTATTTTAATTTAAAATAAAAATTATAAAAAATAAAGTATTTAAATTATTAATTAAATATATCTATTATTTTAAAATATAATATCATAAAATTATTATTAAAATTTATATCAAATTATTCAAAATTTGTATTAAACATGCAACAAATTTTTTTTATCATTAATATATTATTGGCATTTAATAAAAAATTCCATTAGTATTGGCATTTAAATCAATTCCCATTAGATGGCCATTTATACAATTCAATTAGATTTTAATAATTTAAAAATTAAAGAAACAGCCAATTTTATTAAATTTATAGTAATTTAAAGTTTAAAAACAATAGAACTTAAGTTGTTTTAATTTGTATAATTTCATCTACCATTAAAATTAAAGATATATCAACTTTTATCTAATCATTAAAAATCAAGAATATTTTTCACAATTTGCATATATCCAAAATTTGGTAAAACCTCTAAAGAAATTACATGTCCGAGGGGTTGAAAATTAAAGATATATCAACTTTTATCTAATCATTAAAAATCAAGAATATTTTTCACAATTTGCATATATCCAAAATTTGGTAAAACCTCTAAAGAAATTACATGTCCGAGGGGTTGAACTTTTGATCACCTGGATACACAAGAGATTGGCAACACGTTTTTTCCAATTGTGCTACCACCTATGGACAAATCTTGAATTATGTTAGAATAAGTTTATCTTAAAATTATTTGTCAATATCCCTGATAGGTGTGTCTGACACTAGGAACCATGCATCACGTGAAGAATGACATTTGGTATAAGGTATATGTAATATTCCTCTCATAAATAACCAAATAGCCAAATGTAAAATAAAAATTACGAATTAGTTACAAAACTAATTCTTGTTATTTGTGAAAATTGAAATCAAGAAAGGAAAGAAAATGGATTGTATGCATTAAATATTGTGACAAATTCACAGTATAGGGAGACGGGCAATGATTATACATTATAGGGACTCTATTAATGCGAGCTATCAGATCATGGTCCTGTTCTTTAGGCGCTGTGAAAGATATGGTAACGGTTTGCTGCTCAGATTCATAGAACCTCAGATCATGGTTCCTTTCTTTACATGCAGCGAAAGATAGGGCAAGGTTTTTGTTGCTCAGATTCATAGAACCTTGATGTATTTTTGGTGCAAGAATGAGTAGAAAAACTGTGAGCTGACAGCTCACATCATCTACTGTGAGTCTGTATAATACTGTAATATTTATGCGTTGAGATAGATATACCCACTCTGCATTCTACAACAAGCGGTGGGCCGAGGGAAGAAGTGGAGTGGCCTTTGAGCACTCGATAGATGGGAACAAAGTTGGAGCAAAAACCGGCCATGGTATTCTGTATGATTCGATGACTACCGTTCTCAGAAAAGCTGAAGATCTCAGCGCGCCTAACAACTCAACAGTCCAACTTGCTTTTGTTGCTTTCGGCTGAGGAGAGCTTTGAACCCTGATAGAATAATATATAGGTTTAGAGTGGGCATCTGCTATCCGAATATAAAATGGATATAAAACATTGGTCCACGGAGCATTGCCTGTACGCTCGCTTCCTCATGAACTTCGAATATAAATAAAGAGAGCGCTGCCACCTTTGCGGGAACCAAAATAAAGGCTAACAATGGACGACGTGAGTCAGCGACCGATGGTGGGCCGTGACTCCTCGAATCAGAGGAGCATAAGTGTAGAAGAAGTTGCATAAGAGGAACAACCATGGGCAGGGGCAGAGGGAATGAGAGGAGTTTCTATGGAATGTTATATAAGAGGATTACAGCTCATACACTGAGAATTATGATTTCAACCTCTTGATGTATTACAGTTATGGAAACCACCGAGGGGAGAGTTGTTATCTTCCAAATGCGTTTGTGATACGCCGAGGGGAGAGTTGTTATCTTCCAAATGCGTTTGTGATACTGCTGCTACGCAAACCCTTGTTGGGCTATTCTTTTTACTACAAGTTGTTTCCAGTTTGTGGCTGGTGTTACGGAACAAATTATGCATATGATATTCCAAGGCTTTTTAAGACATAGTTCGGACAGTTGATGGAGGCAAGGAGGCTACCAAGGATAAGATAAGTAACTTGCTCTCTTTCTAGAAGGAAAAATATATGTGTGTTTTATTTATCTTTTTGAAAGATTTCCTTGTGTTAAATGCTGAGTCACTTGTCATTTTCTTGAAAAGGGATATATGCTTAAATGATTTGTGATACTAGTTAATTTCGAAGTTTCTTGTGAAATAATTATGCATTGCATGCGTGATAGAAATTGCTAATGATGTGCTTCTAGGCACATAGATAATCATTCTAACTTTCTTGAAGAAAAATGTATGTTTTATATACACATAAATATTGTTTCTTTTTAGAAAAAGAGTGCATTCTTCATGCATGAAAATAATGACTTTATGCGAAATTTCTTGAAAACAAAGATAGAGATTCTTTCCTTAAAAGACATATATGAATAGTGTTCATGCAAGAACAAGAATCCATACTTGTTTCATGAAAAGATTATGTGCATTGAAGTAAAAGTAACTGTGTTAGGAAAAACACATGTTGCATGCACATAAGGGTAGCTATGGTGACATTGGAAATATGATTTGGTGTATACAAAGAGAAAGTATTATGTTGACTCTCTTGAAAATAATAATCTGATTCTAACTTCCTTGGAAATATTAATCTCTTGAAAAGATTGTCTTGCTAGATAAGTTGGATATTGTTTCTTGATTTTTAAGCATAAAGATGGGTATCTATAATAATTTCAAGGGAAGCATGAGAAACTTACATATAGGAAGATAGGGAAATGGGGTTATAATGACCTCCTTAAATAAAGAAGTATGTAACTATTTACATGAAATGATGGTAGAATTCCAGAGAAGGGAATAGAAGGGCTATTATGATAAGCTATTGGATGCACAAAGTATAGTCAATGTGTTATAGAGATGTACTCTTTGTATGGATTAAAGAACTATTGAGTCATTTTCTTTAGGAAAATGATATGTGATTACTTTTATGCTAACATAACCATTATCTTAGTTTCTTGTTGAACGATATGTGTATGCACACGAGATTAGTGTTAGCTTTCATTAGAAATGATATATGTTTGCATGCGGGAAAAGACTACAGGTTGTGTGAAATAGCTTTATATATTTGCATGCATCAAAAGTAATAGCTAAAGGACTAGATCTTTTGATAACGTTTATGTAAATTTTCTTGTAAGAAAATTATAATTGATGTTTTAGTTAGTCCCTTCAAAGGAATGTCTTAGTGTTTTGTCCTCTAAGAATATGTGCTTATGCGAAGGGAAATGCTAGTTAATATGATTATTTATAAATGTAATCATGATGTCAATGTTGATGATGATAACATGGGAAGGTAAAGTTGGATTACTTGCGCAAGGCATAGATTATATTTAACGATGTGGCAGGAAAAGGATTAATGGTCCATGCAGATGAGTACGAGTTTCAAAATCGTATATTGCTAAAACAATCATGCTACAAGGAATGTTGCATGTGGCGGTATGTAAGTAAAGGGTTTCATGGAAAATGTATTAGATTTTAGCTAGTTATGTGACAACTTAAGGATAATTCATTGTAATAATTTTATAACAATGGTTAAGGGATGGAATCCCTTATAAGCCATTGAGTGAGGGGTGAAAACCCTCACAAGAGTTTAATAAGAAGATTAAACATTTGCTGGTTTTCACCCTACAGGGTTTCCAGGGTATATCGGTGTTCAATGATGTGTTTGCTTATTGTGTCAGTTTGATGATGTTGAATCCTTGATGATGATGATTCTTTATTTGATGTGATAATCATAATGTCCAAGTAAGTGATTAATTAATGTAGTTAAGGAAATCATGATATGGATGCAAGGTTCATGAGACAGTTTATATTATTACACTACATTAGTGGTTGTTAATGGTTATGCAACTTATTGTTCTCTACTGCAATTCACTTTATGTGCCAATGAACATTATATCTAATGGTTAATAAGGAACGTCGAGTTGTGATTTGGATAATTACTTGTGGTAGTTTGTATAAAAAAAATTCTAACTCCCTACTTTTACATGTGAGGTTACCGGGGTATGTTACAGTATAAGTGGGTTAGGGCAGGAATTCAACCCCTCCATCATGTTGTAGTTAATTGATCTACATTCGAATGTGTGAAATATCTTCATTTACCTACGTGCAAAGGAATTGTATTGTCTCGAAGATCAATGGCATCGAAACTATGATGGTTAAGTAGTATGGTGCATGGAGCAATCAGGGTGTTTTTGGCTCATCAAGGGATACAAATTCACATGTGTTCTCATTTCTTACGGTCGTATGGGTATGGTGGTGGTATTTCCTTTATCACTCCTCTTGCAAACTCAATAAGGTAACAACTCTTTCCATATTGCTATGGGTGAAACTTTCCCTCTCATTCCTTAACCAGAGGGTGTGTTGTTTGAGGAATTGGTTAGTTTTGGGCGTTGATGTTTTGGGCCTGTGTGGTTTATTGCTTTGGTATTCCATGCGGTGGTTCTTTGTTTTCCTGTGTAAGATGTTTTATAAGTGGCACCCGAGCTTCTGGTGGTGGCAGTTTTGTTTAGGTAGAGGTTTTGGTGTTGGTGTTGTCTTGGCTTTATGGCGTAGGAATTTCTTGGCTTTTCCTTCCAGGGGCCGCTGATAGAAGAATTCCCTTTGACGAATCCCAGTGGCTTTGGCGTCGGTTGGGTTTCTGGAAGCCTGTTCTTATTGTGTGTGGCTGGGAGGTCTCCTTTTGGATTTTCTAAGCGAGGGGTTGTCTGCAAGTTCTACCCTGGATTTGTGATTGTTTAGCAGTGAATTTGAGTCGAGGTGACCGAAAACAATGAGTTACCTTGCCTTCTTTGTCTATTGTGTGGAATGTTGGGTTTTGGTGGAGGACGACTAATTGGTAGTTGTGTCATTTCTGGGTGTGTGGTGTTGGGTTTGATTTAGTGGTCCTTGGTGTCGTTTATGTAGTACTTTTGCTATAGGGTTAACTTATTCCATTAAAACTTAAAATTTGTTAAAACCAACACATGATTCATGTAAAATTCCAAAGAAGGAAATTTCCCCAAAAAACCACAAATTTTCTGAGTTTTTTAGTGAACCTTTCAGTTAGACATTTTGTCAAACATGTTATGTACAAATTGCAGGTATATCTAAATAACTTTTAATTCCCAAAAAGTGGTTTATAGTAGATTAATATCACCCAAACATTAAGCCTCAACCTCAATATATAAAAGCAAGTATTTTGCAAGGATGAAGAACACAAATCATAGTACAGAATGCATTATCCTCTATTTAAATATTAGTCCACAATTACAGAGCATGAGTTAATTAAAGTTCAACAATTTACAACGAAATATATAGCAGAATTACACTCTAAAATGAGCACGCAATGGAACCTGGAGTGGAAAAATAAAATGGAAATTCAACTGAACAACGTCTAACTTCTTGTACTAACGATCAAATCATCTCCTCTAGACCCAATGCAACTTTGAGATATATAGCATTCATAACAGTGAGAATATTGGCCTCTGTGTATGAACCAACTAGGCAAACCCTTCACCTCGAACCCTTTATGTAGTATGTTCACCCCAGATTCGTTTAGAAAGAATGTGGCCCTATTACAATCAAAATCTTGGCCTCTTAAGGTGTGGACTCGACCAAAAGAAAAGGAGAAGCCCAACCCTCTATTTTTGCAAACATCATGTCCCTTCTACAAAGTGTATTGAACCAGAGGTATGGGGTATAAACTTGTCCTCTCTCTAGCAATCAACTTGACCAATGGAAAAAGGGAACTTGACCCTATTCAGCAAGGGAACTCGACCCTTAAACTTCAACAAAACAGTGGTGCCTTGGTCCTTTAAAATGGTCCAGGAAATCATTCCCTTAAGCAGTATGAAACCTGGTCACTAAATCAACCCACTAGAATGATTGTGAAGTTGGGAATCTTCATGGGTTCCTTCAACTTGTTAAGAAATATGATAAATAAAATATCAGAAGATAAAATCAACTGATAAGAACTATTTAGCTCAATATCTTCTGAAAATATTTTTTTCCATTAGATCATAGTGGTGATGAAATTTGAGTGATTTCACTCCTTGAACCAACTAGGGTGTCTAGTTTCAACACCGACACTAGTTATGGCGACTAGGGTTTCTCAAACCCTAATATTATTCTCCAAATATCTCCAACATCTCTTCTTCTCAAAATGCAAGTGAAAGAATGAGGTGATTTTCCTCACTTTTTCCCTTTTATAAACTTGTGGTTACTTTTACTTCCATTTTACCCTTTTAACTTTTATAAAATCACTTTATACTCTTTTCACTTTATAAAATTAAAGTGATTTTTCACTTGCCTAGGAAGTGTCCCCCTTTTCATCCATTAGACTTTTATAATATTTCCTTTGATGAATCCAGTCCCTTGATTAAATTCCTCCCCCCTTAGCCTATGGAAACCATGTTCGGCTAGTGAACTCCATTATATGCTTCCTAAGTGGTTGGAGCCATTACAATCCTCCCCAACTAAGATTTTTTGTCCTCAAGCAATTTTAACTAAAGATGTCTAAGCACTTTCTCACCTTTCCAAGTGGCATCCTCCATGGGTAAGGCCTTCCATTTTACCAGGTACTCCTTCATTGTCTTATTTCACAACTTCCTCTCCCTTGTCTCTAGGATCATTTCTGGAACCAAGATCAACACTCCCTCCTCGTCCAATGGTGGGAGCTTTGTGGAAGTGAAAACATGTTTTCCCAGGGAATTTTTAAGGCATGAGACATGAAATACATTGTGAACCTTACGTCCTTCAAGAATCTCAACCTCATAGGCCACTTCTCCTACTCAACTCACTATTTTGAATGGTTCGTAGAAACTGGGTGTCAAATTTGCTACCCCCTTCGTTTTGAGAGATGACT
This sequence comes from Pinus taeda, assembly GCA_000404065.3. Lineage (NCBI taxonomy): Eukaryota > Viridiplantae > Streptophyta > Pinopsida > Pinales > Pinaceae > Pinus > Pinus taeda. Next base: position 72,588 of record APFE031330826.1, on the reverse strand, counting down.
GCTTATGGGGCTGAAGACAGAGGTATACCATATCTCCCACTTTAAATCTACATTCCACTATGTGCTTTTCTGCATACACTTTTTGTTGATTTTGAGCCATCTGTAAATTGTCCTTGAGGACCTTTAAAATATATTAGCTTTCTTGAATCCAGTCCCTGGCCAGAGGTGCCCGATTATCAACAAATATTCTATTTGCAAATGTTGAGGAGTCATACCCATATAATTCTTTGAAGGGTTTCATGTTGATGGACATGTGGAAAGTGGTGTTGTAGAAATGCTCTCCCAGTTGCAACCGCTTTACCCATACCTTTTGTTGGTTGGTTACGTAGTTTTAAAGATAGCCCTCCAACCATTTGTTGGCTATGTTTGTTTTTCCATCAATATGTGGGTGGTAGCTAGTGCTCGATGTCAGCTCGATCCCCACAAGTCTCAATAGCTCCTTCCAAAACTCACCCATGAACCTACTATCCCTGTCACTGATGATGGTCTTTTGTAACCCATGTAATCTGAAGACCTCCTTGAAGAACAGTTCGACCACTTACACTGTTGAGTATTTTGATGGTATGGCAAAGAAATGAGGGAATTTTGTGAGTCGATCTACTACTATACATATATACAGTATTTTCCCTGTGACGACAGTAGCCCAGTGATAAAGTTCATGGAAATGCTCTCCCATTTTTGCTTTGGAATAAGGAGTGGTTGCAATAAACTTGTTGGATGAGTGCATTTTTTCTTTTTCTGTTGGAAAGCACTACATTCCTTCAAGAACCTTAACACATCCATATTGATTCCCTTCTAAGTGAACCTCTCCCGAAATTGTCTATAAGTCTTCATGTACTCTGGGTGCCCTGCTAAGGTTGAGTTGTGAAATGCCTACATAATTTTCTCCTTAAGTTGTGATTCTGGCATCGAGTAGATCCATTTCTTGTAGTAAATGATATCATCCACAACCTGGTACCTGTCATCATGAATCAACCCCTCCATAATTTCACAAGCAAATTTATTCTTCGAATACTCCACTAGCAACAATAACTTCCAGTCATTTGTTATCTCCATGAGTGAGAGAGTGGATGGCATCTTCGAGATAGCATCTGCTAATTAATTATGTCTTCCCTTGACACAATCTATATTGAAGTCATAGACCTATAATTTATTGATCCAATTTTGTTGTCTCTCACTCAACTCCTTCTGACCCATGAGGAATCTCAAGCTGTTATGGTGTGTTTTTACCTTGAACTTGTTCCCCACTAGATATTGTAGGAATTTTGCCAAGGCATGCATGATGGCCAACATATCCTTGTCATAAATTGAGTAATGCCACTTATAATATCAGATTTTGTGACTATAAAAAATTATGGGGTAGTGATGCTGATGTTGGCTTGAGGGGGCTTGGACCCAAGTTCAGAGTTAGTTGCGTTAACCAACAAAACCCTACACTACCGGCCCTTTTGGCAACAAACTACGTAGCGTGGGTTGCAGTCTTACTCGAGGCAGTATTGGGGGATGCTAGAACTAGGTTTTTGCATCCAAAGGACTATGTGATGTGTTTCTGTCAAACTTAGGGCTTAATCTCAACCTCCGTGAAGCCTAACCCTTAAGATCCCGAAATCGTAGTAATTAACAGTTAATAGGTTTAGGTCCTTCATCGATTGCGCTAAATAGTAATAACATCATATAAATACACAAATCTAAGTCTTCATGAATCTATTAAGTACTTTTCCTGACTAATTGCATTCAAAAGATAAAAAATACAGTAAATTCAAAGAGAAGCAGTAATACACAAATACACAGATAATTACTCAAAAGAAGCCTTTATTATGCTTAGATCTTCAATTACAGTCATTTCCAACCCTACGCACATAGTTGCAGGGGCTCGTGCACTCAGTTGTAGACTTACAAAGGTCTTCACGCACATAACTGCATGATCCTTCCCCTTTGCCCAAGTATAGAATAGAAAAAACAGACCCAAATCCTGCACTTCTATGTTCTTACTTATCTTCTATAACTCTTATATGACTTCCTTTTATATTATTCTTCATTACAATACCTTGGTCTATGAACCATGGGTGGGTCACAAAACAGCTTGACTCTTAACAAAATAAGGGCCTTTAAACTTCTAAAATCCCCTTTGACTCCTATCGACCTGTGCTACTCACACTCCACTCCTCAAAATGCGGATACTTTACAATATTTAACAAAACTTTACAAAATTTGACCCCAAGGGACCCCGTCCCAACAGGCTCTCAACCAAAGTCATAACTCGTCCTGAGCCACTTTGTTGTTGCCTAGTTCTTTGCTTGCAGACCAGTGAATTCGATCTTCAAGGCTTGAAGATCGGTTTTTCCCTACACAACGTCCTAACGAACTTCTTTGACCAATTTCTCCATGATTGGACCTTTGACTGCAAGGCCCATGGTTCTCTGCGTCTGCTGCAAAGCCTTTAACTTGCTCTAGACTATTTGTGATGGCTGGCTTGCCTCATCGGCCCAGGGTTGCATCCTTGAGGAGATAATGGAGGCCTTCCAATGTAGCTCATCAATCTGGGTTTGGATGAACTTTCCTTCCTGAAGTCTAGTGAACCTTTGCACGGGTGCTAAGGTCCACGTTGTTGCCTTGATTTCATCAAACTGTAACTATTTTTCATGGATGTCTGCTTCAATTGTCTGCAAGTGTGGATCCTCCTGCAACAAGGTCCACATATCCATCGTTTGTTCAAAGCTTCTAGAGTATTCATATCTTCTTTAATAGCAGCCTCATCCTACTCTCTGACTTCTGGAGGAGCGGTTGGTTGCATCTTAAGTTGAAGCTCTGATATCTGTTGCTGCAGCTCAAAGCGGACCTTCTAATTTCCTCTTTGGACTCCTTCACCGCAGCAGCTAACTTCTTAATTTTCTCTATGGAGGCTGTCTCTGTTGGAATTTAGAGCTCAGGGAGCTCGTTGCATACTTGGGTAAGGGCGGTCTCTAGCTGTTGATTTTGCTATATCGCCTCGTTGTAGGCCTTTCTTTCTCTTCAAAAATCTGTTGATTATTAGTTTTGACCTCGTTAATAATCAACAGTTCTTGTTTCTCTCAGACGTTGATCTCATCGGAAAGTCCTTGGTGCAACTCATGTATGATCTGAATCGATAGTGCTACAAGGTTGATACTCAGGTTCTTCCATAATTGTGCGCACTCCTAGTCTTTGGTTGTCTCAAACAGGAGAGAGCCACTTGGTAGTGTTACTATGTAACAACCCTGGTGAAAATTCCATGTAAAAATATATAAATACCATGGATGATGGGATACGTATTCCAAGATGAATGGTGGGTGAAGAAATCCTAGGGGGTGTTCATTTGGTTGTTTATGGCTAAGGAAATTGGAAAAGGCAATGGCTAAGGCTCTAAGAAAGAATGAGGCATTAATTGGCATTTTATTTATGAAAATAATGGAAATTAGGAGAAAAGGAAGGTGAAAGGTCACATGTTGCATGTGAGGAGGAAATTGAAGGAAAATAATGGAAAATGAATAAAATAGAGGCCTCATTAATAAAAAGGCTTCTGAGGATCAGTGGGAAAGCTTAGTTAGTGAAGGCTTGATTAGTTCAATTTTGGAGCTCTCTCATTATTCTCTCTCTCTCTCTCATACTCTTGGTTACTTAGAGTTTTCTTGGAGCACTCTTGGAGGGTGTGGCATAATTGGATTCTTGGAGAAAGAAGGCAAAGGAAGAGCAGGGAAGCGCAATAAGGCATCGGCATCAGTAGCCACATCAGACTTTCTTGCAGGTCGAGTTGCATGTATGATTTCTTCACTAGTTTTGGCATGCATGGCAAATGCATGTGGTTTCTTGGTTATGATCTATCATGGACATGGAGGATGGTCGTGATTGACAGTGGATTGCATAGCCTTTCCATTTCTTAGATAGCCATGGTGATTGTGGGTTTCCTTTCATTGCTTTGTTTTGGTTGGTTCTCATGTTTCCTTAGCTTGGGTTGAGTTATTAGTCCTAGAATCCCTAGTTGAACAAACACTCTCTAAGCCTTGTAACAACTTGGGTTGAGTTATTAGTCCTGGAAGCCTTGATTGGAAAAACGATCTGGAAGCCCTTGGTGGGTTGAGCTACTAGTCCTGGAAGCCTTCGTTGGACAAACACTCTGGAAGCCCTATATAAGCTGTGGATTGAGTTACTAGTTCTGGAAGCCTTGATTGGACAAATGCTCTAGAAGCCCTGGAAAGCTTGGATGGAGACCAATCTGATGATGGTTTTGGTGATGTTCGACTGTGAGGTGGAATCACTATTTGATGGGTTGAGGTGGATGGCCTTTGGAAGCCCTAGATGAGTTTTGATTGATGTGTTCTATGAGATCCAAAAATCATGCTTGGAATATGGCATGAGGGTGAATGGCTGAAGAGAGATTTGGCTCAACCATTCTACGGTCGGGTGGAACGTAGTAGTCCCATCTCTGGTTGGTTCATTGCATTCATTAATGAGAAACCCATTCCCTTGAATTTCATGTGTAAAGGTACTGATGGATTTATGGATTTTATGGTTGATATGTTTATTGTATTTATATTCCTATTATGTTGGTTATATGCACATTTCATGACAACAACTATGTATGGCTCTCAGCATGTTTTTACTTGTATATGAATGGATAATATGTTTATGAGTTAATGGAGGATAATGCAGCAAATGGCATGAGGGAACAATGGTTCATAGCGATTCTCATATAAGTGTGAGATCCCTGCACTCAATTTTGTTATTTACACCTGTAGGTTACATGTTGATGATACATTTCACGAAATGTCTGTCATGGCTAGTAGGGATCTGGTTATGATCTTGTTCATCTTATTGCTTTTGCATCCTTGTTTCCTTGCATCCTTACTAATTCTAAGTGATCATTCCATTATGGGCAGTGTCCCAAGCTCTAGGCCGAAAAAGGTGGCTCAAATCCCAAAATTCTAGCAAAACATAGCGTTATTTTGAGACTAACTCGCTTGGGCAGTGTTTGGGAAGTATTATAAAGCACCTTGCCAGTGTTTGGGGAGCGTTAGTTTTGAGAATAACTCTCCTGGGCAGTGTCTGAGGAGCGTTACCCTTCCCTAAGTTTCTCAAACAATAGTAGGACCCAGGGAAAGGCAGTCTGAATGGCTGACTTGTCTCCTGAAGGTTATTTGGATAATGTTGGATGATTGTATGTGATGTTCCATCGATTCCATGTCCTTAAAGTCACTAAGGAGGTTGAATCTTATCACAGTGACCTCTTGTCACATGTTTACCCTGGCTGGATGGTTGCTTGGGTAGATGTGGGAGGAGGGTGTTACATACTAGATGAAGCCTGGACGTGATTTCCACTACACTAAATCTCGGCACGTTCACTTGATCCGTGCTCTCTTGGATCACCCCTATATGGACCTACAATTCTTTCAGGCCCTGTTGTACTTTGTCCAATACCTGGTGGTACTGGTCCTCGATGTGTCCCCGAATAGTTTCAGCGACTGAGTGGACAACATCGCCTATCTCATCAAGGTCCCCTTCTATGAGGACCAATGGTGTGGCACTCATAGACTTATCAGACTTCTGCTTCTTGTGATGTCTCATGGAACTTTGCTTCTACCTCTTCCTAACCCTAAAGAGGGACTCCAAGTCTGTGCCCCCTTCCTCATCACCTTCAGTCTCGACCTCAACATCAGTGCACTCTATTTTAGTTTCTTCGAGGTCAATAGTTACTTGCGATGTTGCTGCAACTTTCTCCTTTGGCACTTCCTTCCATTTTGCAGAAACCTTTTCCTGCTGCACTGCTATTTCTTTTTGCGCTGACTTTTCTTTTGTAGAAGCCTTTTGTGCTTCTTTCTCTTTTTCTTTCTTGGTTGTTGTCACAACTATTGTTTTTCCTATTTCACCTTCTGTAGCCTCACTTGTTCCTGCGCCTTCATCAAAGGGGGTGAGCCATTCGCTCGGCCATTTGCTGATGACCCTGATAATGTCATCCTCTGTGACTAAATATGGCAAGTTATTCCATGTTCCTGCAACATCCTTCTTTGTGCATATGGACAGATTGTGGAAATCTGCTTTGAAATATGCAATATTTGTATACTATGCAAGTAAACTAGGCGATAATCAAGACCATTGGTTGATCACCATCTGCAAATCTGTCTCGAACAAGACCAAGAAGATATTTGTTTCCATGATGTGGTCAGGATCCTTCATCGCCCACAATAAGGCGAATTTCGCAGCCTTGCACAAGTCTGGGTCTTGTGTTGGGAATTGGCTCTCCTCAGGCATTCTCCATGCCACCAACGTGATCAACAAAATTAACCATGCATAGTGGAATGCCTTTCCATTCTCTTGGGCTTCATGACAATCCTCTAGGAACTCATGACAGAGATACTTGGCCCAATTATATTGGGCCCCTTTGCTGCACTGCGCAGCCAGAAATACTATTGGTGTCTGCACTTAATTGGTGCGACACTTCCACATTATTTTTCCAAGCAAAATTTGTGCAACAAACTACACAACTCCATCCGAGGTGGAGCTAATGACGTAGCCACGCAACTTCTTCACCAACCCGAAGTCGCTTTTCATCTAATATTCAAGCTTATTCTCCTACAATTTCCCCACAAAAGCATTTGTGGGGTTCGTGCCCTAATAAGGAAACAAGGTGATGTGATGGACCAACATGTCGTCAATTGGAATGGGCCCTCCTAGCCAGAGGCAACCATCATGAACCAGCGCCAACAATTGATGCACATAGTTAATACTAATGATGTTGTGACTAAAGTGTGGCACCCACAACATGTTGACAAATCTCGCGCGTTCAATTCCAGCTGCCCACTTCATTAGCTCAAGCCTTGTGACATCCGACTCCTCATAGTATACCTTCTTCAAATGTTTGTTGGGTTCCAATTGTGGGAACTTCGCATGATCACCCAGGTCCCAGCCCTCCATCTTCAAGAAATGGTACCCGGGCCAACAAACTGCCCTCCACAAGTACTCCCTCTAGCAAAAATGGTGTGAAGACCTTGTATTTCACCACGTCTAGGTCCTTAGTCAATTTGGCGGTGGATTTCCTAGGGGGTACATAAGGTGGTAGTCAATTAATCAACACTGGTTCCTCTATGCCAATATCTTCAACACCCATATTCAATTCTTCCTCATCAAAATCCAAGGGTTCTATCGGTTTCTTTCTTTTATCCATCTGACCCTTCTTTCAAATGTCTGTTGGCTTTTTGCGTGGCGATTGTCACACCGACGCTTGTTGTGGTTTCTTTTTCTTCTTCTCTCCTTCCGCAAAGGTAGTGGGTTTAGGCCTCGGTCACCTAGGCGCTATGGTAGGGACTGCTGGTGTTGCAGCCATTCTTTCCTAGAATATTTCCTTCTTCCACTTAGGTAAATCCGCCTCAAACCCAAATCCTTGCTAGGAAAACTTCTTCTATATCTCTTTCCAATCCCGTCCAGGCATGTAGTAATCTTCTCGGCGAAAACTAAGGTGAAAAATCTCAAGGGAATCTCGATGGAAGCAAAGTGTTAGAATGTGGAGTGGGATACTGTATTTATAGCCCATTTTGAATTCAAATCCATCTGTTCCCTCCAGATCTCCTTCATTAATGCTCTTTTGGCGGCTGATTTCCAAAGATATGCTCCTTAAATTTTCTCCCCCTGCTCCGTTTAACGGAAAAAATATCCATCTAATCATCTACATTGTTGTCAAAGGTTACTTTTTGGCTAGGCTACGCAGGACCCACCATGCTAGCGCAACTCCTTCATTGTAGCTCCCCTCTTGCCTTTCTTCTAATCGTCGCGTATCCCATTCGCTTTGCCAAACTGTCCTCCTGGTAGCGTAGTTTATAGTCCCGCACTTCCTTGCAACTGCCGGAAGTACTAAGATTTTCCTACATCCATATAATCATTGCGCAGGGGTTGGATTACCCCTGTACAACTTCAACTGACTCCAATTGATTTTTCCTGGAAATAGCTCCCCATTTAGCTTCGTGAGATAAACTGCACCGCCATCCGCAATCCCCTTGACAATGTATCGTCCCATCCAATGCATCTAAAACTTTCCTAGAAACTTCGTAAACTTTCTATCAAACATCAGTACTAAATCTCCATTTTGAAAGGTGCTTTGCTTAATGTGGCGATCATGCCACGCCTTTTCTCTAGCCTTTTTCACCTGCTGATGAAAACCTTCCAAGAAGCAGTCTTCTTCCAACTAAAGTATCTGCGCGAGGCATTCTTCCATGATATCTCGATCGGCCATCTCTGTGACTGCAACAATCCACAAATTGGGCACAATGTAGTCCATTGGCATCACTGCCTCTTGTCCATAAACCAACCTAAATGGTGTCTCTCCAATCAGCTTCTTACAGGTAGTTTTATATGCCAAATAATAGTTGGTATGCACACATCCCAATCGTTCCTATCTTCATTACAGATCTTTGTCAAAGCAGTCTCTAGGATCTTATTAAAAGCTTCAACCATGCCATTCACTTGAGAATGATACGGCGTGATTTTCTAATGATACATCTGGAATTCTTCAAGCAAAGCAACAATTGTTTCATTCACGAAATGCAAACCCACATCGCTCATCAAAATCTTAGGACAACCAAACTTAGACAAAATGTATTCAAATATAAACTTTGCAGCTGTAGCACCACTAGAATCCTTCACGAGTTGTGCCTCAGCCCATTTGGTCAAGTATTCTTTTGTCATGATGATGTATCATGCTCCTGTCTTCTTTCCTAGTGGCTGAATAGGTCCTACAAAATCTATTTCCCATTTATCGAATGCCTGTAACGAAACTTGCGATTTTAGATGCACTTCATCCCTTCGCGATGGCTTCCCAATCCTCTAACATACATCACATGCTCTACAATATTCCTTAGAATCCTTGTGCATAGTAGGCCACCATAGCCCAACGCGTAGGATCTTCTGCACAGTCGCTCTTCCAGCATAATGTCTTCCAACAACTCCTCCATGTGCTTCAGAGAGGATAATTTTTCATTCATTATCTGATACATATCTATGTAGAACTTCATCCGATCCCATTTTATTCAAGTGCCCTGCAATGGCAGAAAAATCTGTGAGCCTGACCACCAATTGTTTCTTCTGTTGCATCGTATATCCTTCAGGAGTTGTACCTATAAATAGGAATTGGATTATATCTGCAAAATGTTCATATGCAACATGCACAACAAAGAGTTGCGGATCAGGCACCCCTTCATCAAGACTTGTAGGTTCTTCGCCATTCTCAATACATGAAAGGTGATCCGGTCCATCATTTAATCTCCCTAGCTTCACAATTACTTCAAATTCGTACTGATGAAATAGCAGTAACAAACTACAAATCCCCCCCACCAACATAGGCTTGTTGACCAAGTACTTCAAACCAGAATGGTTGGTGTACATTTTGAAGTGCGCACCCAACAAATAATGTGTGAACTTATGGAGTGCATATACCATTGCCAGTCCTTCGCGCTCTGTGGTTGAATAATTCTTCTCTGCCTTAGACAACTTTCTGCTTGCAAATGTAATCAGATGGTCGATATCTCCTGTGCCTGGTTGGGTTAACACTACTTGTAATGCTATGTAGGACGCATCTACATGTACATGAAATTCTTTCTTCCAATTGGGGAACACTAGAATAGGTGTTGTAACCATTTTTTCTTCAACGCATCTAATATTTTCTTGAAATCATCATCCCAACAAAACGTCACATCCTTCTTCAAGAATTTTTCCATGGGTGCAGTGATTTGCGCATATGCCTTGATGAACTTTCTATTGTATCCTGTATGGCCCAATGTTGCACGCAACTGTTTTATATTCCTTGGAGGCTCCAAATTGATAACCACTGTAATTTTAGTAGGGTCCACCATCAACTCTTGCTTACAAACAATGTGGCCCAAAAGTATCCTATATGGTACGCAAAATATGCACTTCTTCAGATTAAGGGATATCTGATACTTCCTACAAGTATCCAACATTATGCGAAGACTTGCAACGTGCTTTTTCACTAACCCAAAAATTGTCCAATCATCAAAGTAAACCTCCAAAAACTTATGAATAAATTCTTTAAAGGCTGCGACTACCACCCTAGAAAAGATTGCAGGGGAATTCTTAAGTCCAAAGGGCATAACCATATACTGAAAAGAGCCCCATTCTGTGGCGAAGGTAGTCACTTCAATCTTTTGGCGTGATCTTAATTTGGTGATATCTTGAGAACCCATCTGTAAAAGAGTAGGCTTCTTGATCTCCAACGTTTTCCAAGAATTCATCTGTGAACAACCTAGGGAAGGGATCATGTACACAAGCATCATTCAACTTCCTTAGATCTACGTAGATTCATATTTCTCCCTTTGTCTCCTTCTCCTGAACCACCATAGGACTAACCCAGTCTGCTTCTTCTACAGGCTCAATAATCCTTGCTACAAGCATCTTATCCAGTTCTTCGTGCATTTTTTCTTTGTACTTAGGATTCAACCGGTACAGGCGATGCTTTACTGGCTTCGCATATGGCTTCATATTGATCTTCATAACACCCAGATCACCTACTATCCCTTTTAGATCAGAAAACTTTGTTGGAAACAAGTCCTGATATTCTCGGAGTAACTGTGTCACCTTGTCAATTGTGTCCTCATCCTAGTAATCACCTATATTCGTGAACTTCAATTGTGATTCCGACCCAATGTTCACTTGTTTGGTCTTCAATGGTTTGGAAATGTCAGGAACCTCTACTTTCTGCCCAATGAATTTTCGTTGTCCGTCTGACTCAGGGATACTGATATTCCTAAGATCTTCGTCACCTTCTTTTGTGGTAACATTGTAACACTCCAGAGCATGGTGCAACTGCGTACTCCAATCTGGTTGTACCCATGTGATAGGATCTACCAGTGTCCTCAATATTACAGCCTCGGTTTCCTGTAATGCTTCACCAATACATTCAAATCCATCCTCAAAACTAAATGTTAACAGAAATATTTCCTTCAGAACATCCCACTCCACAGTTCTGTGTCGCAACTCTGTTTCTAGATACCAATTCATCGGAATAGTATCCAAAGTGTGGCAGAATATACGTACCCATTCATGTTGTGATTCCTCTCTCTGTGCTTTCATCCAATGGGCTAGATGCTCACGTGGAACATCCTTCCCTGTATATTTTTTAGTATTGCGGGTATTGGCATAGCTAAACCGCAACTTCATCATCCTATGGTATTCCTTCTATTCTACAAAATTGTTCTTATGTGTACCCCACCATTTGGCAGGCATAGCTCTTAGCACGGTGTCCAATGCCTGGAACTAATGCTCCTCTGATAAATCCCTTTCAAATTTTTCCAGAAACAAGTTTACATCTTCTAATCCATCATAGTATGGTAAATTGCATACCTCAGTAGATATACACTAAAGTAATTTAGTAAGTCTCTTACACCGTAAGGTTGATACTTCATGCAATCTATTATGCCAATGCTTGAGCTCCTCATCCGAATCCGAGTTACAGGAGTTGTTCTTTTCCATGTAATTCACCCATCCACTGTAGGGTTGATCCAATCCTCATTCCACTCAATAAGCTTATAGATCTACTCAATATCATCCTCCTCATAGCAATCTCAGATTGCTTTTGTATACTGCACACCCTCAGCTAGATCCAATGGAACAATGACTTTTAGTTCCTTCTTCTAAAACGTCATGCTGCATTTCTTCAGGTTGATGACCACATTCATATAAAATTCCCAGTCAATTCCAAGAAGCACTGAGTAGGGATTACTATCATCCACTATTTCGATTACCTCAAAATCAGCTATAGTGTGCCCCTTCAATGTCTACAATTACTCCATGTAAGTGCCCCATAGGAATAATCTTTTGTTGGTTCGCCATTCATAGCTAAATTGGGGACCACTTTAGCGCTGACTTTCCCATTCTTTCCCAGGTCTATTTAGGCAAAACATTCGCACCAGATACCAAATATAGGATCACCTAGTCCATTTCAAATTCTCTGATTTGTGCACTCAATCTCATCTCCCAACCAGTCCTTTTCTTACCCTTCTCTACTTTATGCACTGCGCACTATTTAGGCAATGGTTTACCCTTGCCAGTGCATTTATCTATCAACTCTTGTAGTCCCTCTACTGCTTTTTGGTCCCTTAAGAGCTTCATGCAAGTCTGTAAGAATGATGTTAACATTGAAGGATCTATTTCCTATGCAACAATGACCTCTTCTGACCCTTTGATGTGGAAGCACCTAAATCCGCAAAGCTCTTTTTCACCTCCATAAAACTTTCCTTTTCCTTATGCAAATCAAATCCAGCATCTTTGTCAGCAGCCTTGTGCACCCATATATTTTCTTTTGGTTGTTTTCTTGTGGATTTATCTTCCCCAGTAGCTAGATCGCTTCGCATAACGATATTGACGTTGGGCCCATCCTCGCGTGGTTCAGACCTCATCATTTGGATGTTCTGAGTGGGTTGTTGGTTCTTCTTCTCTTACATCTTTGTGATGAGCACAGGACAATCTTCTATAACGTGGTCAAACTTTCGACAGTATTGACAAGAGGGGTGTGTCTGGTTCTGAGAATCTCGCGCAAAGTGGCCTGGTTTCCCACAATTGTAACAAATAATCTGTCTGCGACCTCTTCCAGCTCCTCCCCCTCATCCTCTTCCTCTTCCTTGGAATCCTCCATGAACCGTAGTTGCACCTTGATCCTGCTGAAGACGTGTCTTAACCTGTACTTTATATGTCGGAATTATGTCCATCTGGTGTGCCCTACAACAACCCCCCATTTCATATCAATACTATCCCAAAACCATAATATGAAATGGGTCCCTTTTTAATTTTCGTTTTAATTGGTATCGATTTATTTCTATTAAAAAGGCCCGAAGAGATAAAATAAAACATTACCCAAAAATCCTTTTCAATAAACCAATTAAAAGTCTTAGCATAAATGATTAATCTTTTGTCATTGCGATAAAGCGATCGCAAGATCGCATATTGCAATGACAAGAGGAACACAACTTGAAGACATATTGGTTTACTCCGATGTGAAATCGCTATTGGATATCGGCGATAATGACTTAACGCATTAAAGACCCCCTTGCTCCGATGTGATGCGAAATCGCTATCGGCAATCAGCGATAATGATTTAAAGCAATTGTGCTCCCTCTTGCCCGGATGCGATGTGATATCGCTATCGGCAATCGGCGATAGACTATCCATGCCTTCTTAACCGCCCCACTCGCTACTCCTGACGCGATGCGATATCGCAATCGGCGATCGGGGATTCCAAATGGAACCAAAACAATGATTTATGATTTTCCCCGACGCCCGATTACGATAAAGGCAAAGCGCAGTTTTCAAAGAAAATCTTAAAAGCGGTTTAATACGATTTATTTGTATTTAAGGCATTATCTTTCGAAAAGCCACTCATCCGCGCTCAACCGCCAAAACGCCCAAGGCACGCTTCAAATAAATCATTCGACCATTAATCGAATTGACTGGTATTGATAAGATTGACAGGCCTTAACGACCATTTAATGAAACAGCAAGCCTGCGATCTGTTTACAAATTTGATTCGAAGCCACCTTAAGTCAATTGTGCGCCATGAATTTATCGATATATATCTCAGTCTATTCGATTTATGTTATTATTTCCTGTATTACGCCCATCATCGTCTCTGTGTAGAATTCTTCCGCAGAAACAGATTTGAGCAGAATGGGAAAGAAATCCAAGAAGACCACAATGCCTTCCGCTTCGCCGGCTGCAGGGCAACCTGTTGTTGATCCAGGCAATAAAAAGAAAGGGCTCATATCAGATACTACATGCCTGGGACTTACCAGAGCTACTTGGCAAGGCACATATAATCTGATCGAAGCCGAAGACCTGAGGGTGACAGCAATACAAGTTTTTGCCGACAGCACCAACAAATCCGAGGCTAATTTGAGTGATTTAGCCAACTCTTTTCTTCATCGAATAGCGGCCTGGGAGCAAATCCTCCCATACACAAATGTGGTAAGATGGGTGATTCAGGAAATCCGAATTACCGATAGAACTTTCACCACCATAGATGGGAGGATTTTCGGTTCTTTTCGAGTCGAGGATCTAAGACAAATGTATCATTTGCCGGAGGAAGAGAAGAAGTATAACACGACATTCCTGGAGAAATTCCGAGCAGAAAATGAGACTGAGTCCGAACCAATTCGAGGTTGGAGACAAAATCCAGCAAAGCACAAGCACGAATCTTCGGGTAAGTACTCGGTCGATTCTCTATGCTCTCCTTATTGCTATGCTGGGTTTATGATGTGTAGACTATGGGGATTACATGATTCCGCCAATTTTACCATAGAAATGGTCCCCTAAATGGAGGCGGCATGTAGTGGCAAGATAATGGATTGGGCAGATATATTATCCGATAAGTTAGCAACTGCAATTCTTAATTTCAGATTCAACTCTTGCGTCACTGAAAGGTTCATTCCCCCATTTTACTACAGCACCTATGTATTAGATGTTTTGTGTTTTAATTCTGAATTTCCTGTGCTCGGATGGAGGTGGACGTCGCAAGACCCCGCACCTGTCCACATATACCATCAAAAGTTGTGGAAGACCAACTACAAACACCATTTGTATCAAATCTACAACGGTTTCATGTTGCCTATTCATTATTCCATTTTCAATAAGCCTGCCCCTAAGATTTCCTACCAAGCAGGGATAGATTTAACTTCCATAGGGAGTTGGTTTGGAGAAGAAAATTTCACCTATATCAGAGTTTTTGGCAGTCAAGCCAAGCCCCACGTTCTTCCTCTGTACATCCCTGATAAACTACTAGCCAGGGAAATAGCATATCAGATCAACGCCGATGGGGTTACACAAACTCTGAAGAAAGCAAAGAAACACGTCTGGCCCTCTTTTCCCTTGCGAATTGGTATCTATACTCTGCATGATCTCAAACATGCAGAGAAAGAAGCTGAAAAAATAAATTCACTGACTCTGGCAACTCTACCGAGCAGGCGATTCGATCCGAACAAAGTCGCCTACAATGCACTCGACCAGGCCAAATTGGCCAAGTTCGAGCATAAAGAGGACAAATTCGAAGACTTGTTCGCATCGGCCGAGTCGCTATATCAAGTTAAATCACTCACCATACATGAATACAATGATGAGGGGCTGGTCGAATTTAACAGACTTAGAGAGCAGAGGTTGCAAACTCTGCCTCTAGACCTGTTAGCGACTACTCCAACAACAAAATCAAGCGAGCCTGAGCAGCGACGTGATAAAGAACCTCCTATTTCATCAAAGCAGCAGGAGGAAGTGCATGACCAGAGACAAGAAGAAACCCAGGCGAACTTGTAGAGACAGGAAGAGACCCAGGCGAAAACGCAAGAACAGAGCAGTTCAAAAGTTAATGAAGATACACAGATTGATCCGAAATTGCTCCAGGAATGGCAGCAATTTAATTCAATCATCGGAAATCTAGAATGCTCTAAAGATGACGAGGTTTCAAAAGAGGGCGACACATAGGAAGCGACATCAAAGCAGGTTTCGGGTGAAACCAACGACCCACTCAAATTAAAGGAAGCGGAAATAATTCCAAAGGATCCATCGGGCGAAATCATTTTGCAGATAGAAGAGATTCCTCCCTTGGATGTCTTTTATAGCCCTAAGCATAAAGCTGTAGTGAAACGACAGAGGAAGTGGAGAAGGACTGATCAACCTTCTTTATTCCCTGAATTAACAGTAACGGGCAACGTGGTATAGAAAGAAGAATTTGACCCCTCCGATGACTTGACAAAGCTATCGCAATATGCTGGAGCTTATTCGGCGGCTACAATAGATAAAGCATCGAAGGTGAGCAGTCTATTAAAGGCAAAAGATCAGGACATCTTTTCGCTACAGGCACAATTATTGGAAGCACAGTAGAAGGCAGAGCAGGCAGAACAACAATTGCTAGTACAACAACAAAATAACAATCAGCTGACTAAGCAATTGCAGGAAGAAAAATAGAGGATTGATGATAGCGAAATCCAAAAGCAAAAGGAGCTATCGGCAGCATTGGCGCAGCTAAAAACATCAACTGAGGAAATGCTAAAATCCAAAGATGAGCAAATCGCTCAATTGTCAGCTCAACTTGAGCAAACGAAAAAGCTCCCACAAGTAGATGAGTTTAAAGCAGAGGCATTTCAATTAAACAAAGCATTGATAAATCAAATGAAGCTCTTGTGTCAACAAATCACCCAGGCAGAACCATTGTGTGACTTAGTGGCATCCATAAGCGAAAAAGTAGAAAAGGCAAGGACAGATTTGGATCAGGGCGAAGAAACATTGACAAATTTTCTGGAATGGCAAGATTCTGATCAGGGCCAGGCAGCTAACCTACCAAGAATTCTGGAATCACACAAAGAAATATTATTCACAGAATGTCAATCTCAGTTAATGAAGGCAGAAAGAGCGATTTTAAGATGCAAAGCAACCACTAGTAATTTGGTTGAATTGGTAAATAATACTCTTTACTTGTCTAACATGATTTCTCAATGTACTCCAGGCCAATTAACAGCAACAAAGATGTTGGAGCATTCATGATACCCAGAGCTAGAGAAAAATGGAAGGTTAATTGCAGGAATCAACAGTTTGACATGGGATGCCTATTGGTTCTTCTTAGTGAAGCTGCACAGCCAGAGAGTTGCCCTCAAATGCCTCACAGATGCTATCGGGTATATCATACCCGATATTCAGGATGCCACCTTCGCTGCCCAACTCAGCTTGTGCCTCAATAGACCACTCGAAGTGGAGCCAATGCTTGCGATAAGCCAGATCAGGTTTAAAGGCAAACAGCCTGAGTCATGATTCACATCGCCGACTGCTAGATCGCCCCAAGAAGATATATAGTATTAATTGATGCCAATTTAGTAGGATTTTGTTTCATAGATTTTTTTTAACTTAGTAGTATTTATAGACCCTTTCATGCATTTAGAAAGGGTCGTAAAGTTTTGTATATGAATTAAACCCTGAAGTTGCACTATTGTGCTTCAAGGATATTCTTTTATGAAACTGGACTAATTATTTTGATTTTGATAAGGAAGGTTTTTATACAAATGTGCACTATTGTCTTTGTTTGAAAACATTTTTGCGTTGAAGGAAGAATCTCAAATAGCGATTGATATTGGGATTGATTAGCAACTCACATGGTACTATTATCTGTGTCTGTACTCATTCTTGTTATATGAATTGTCATTTGATCACTCTTGCTATTATCGCTTATATATATGTGTTTTAACAACATCCTTTATGCATCCCATTATTGGCTGTTTATAGCATGCTTTACTTTTCAATCATATATGTATCGATGATATAAATGGTAAATGCAGTAATCTTGTGTTAACCGCTTTGTTTAACTATTTAGATGAAGCAATATTTGAATGAATATCTATGTTTATTTTTCAGAGTCATCTATATGCCTGTCAATAGACAAGGATTATTAAACGTTGCATTTCAAATGAATAAGTTGTTCCCGGGATTAGTATTAGTTTTCATATTTTTGTTGATAGAATAAAGCTATCTGCCTATCATTAGAACAGACAACTCATCACCCATCCACCCCTTTTATTCATTATCGGGAAACTGGTCCCGTTACATCCAGTCGGAGCCACCATCCCAAACGGAAAAGGAGCTATAAGGTTTGGACTGGGTGGTTATCCCCCAATGTTGTTGCAACGATTTTCGAGGCATCAACACCATCATTAACCCATAACTTCGACAATTTCACTTAGCATGGCCTACATACTTACATAAATTGCAAAATAATTGTTGGGGATTCTATACAAACTTCTACAATAAATGGCAATTGTTTGTTGAATATTTTAGTGTTATTTGGCAGATAACGCAACATGGCACTACACCGGTACGCGATCCAACTGTATTTTCCGGCTTTAGTGGGATAAAACCTCCCCCAATTAGATAGTTCTAATATACCAGACAATGATCCATGTCGTGACCATGCCCTTTACACTTTAAGCACCATACTTCAGCATGGGTCTCATTTTGGACATATTTCCCCTTTTTGAGATCCTGCAACTCCATATGCAGGGTAGCCAACTGCGACTAAATTTGTTGCACTCCCATATTCGTATCCTAAATAGGCGAAGCCTCCAACTTCATAGCAATCTCCAGTGCTTCACCCTATGATCCAACCTTATGTTGTGACAATGGTCATCTCAAATGAGGTAACAACAAAGCAATATAGTTATCCTTATGTTGCTCATCCGAGATCTGTAGATTAGCTAGTTGTAGCAGACATTTCAACCTTTGATCAAAATCCCATGTATATTCATTCACCTTCTACTTAATTTCTTTGACCTCAGTCACAGACTAGGCTTGAGACTTAGGTTTTCTGAATTCATTCTTCAGCGCAGCTTTTGTGTCTTTCAACAACACATCTAGATGAGTCATATTGCGCTTAATATACCAACTCATCGCCCTATCTTGCAATGTTATGACAGGTTGCGCTTTCTTCAAATCATCATCTGTTATCTGTTGTGACTTCCACACAGCATCTACTACAAACTAGAATTGATCAGGGTGTTCTATCCCCGAGCCCTTGAATAAGGGCATCTTGATAATTTTCACCATATTGAATAGCCGAGATGGAGGTGGAGGTGTAGGTGTGTGAGGTGGAGGTGGAGTATTCCCACAATACCATGATTTATCATCTGCAGAACACCTTGAGGTGTCTTCAGTCTATTACTTTCTTCGTCGCTATCAGATGCTCCCAGCAGAGGATTGTACTCAGCACTTGAATCTAGATCTCTTCTGAATGGTCTCCCACTTTGTGTAGCTCCCATTGAGTCTTTTCTAAACATAAATTTAATGGCATAATCCATTTCTCACACAATAGCATTTTAATCCAAGTTTTTAGAGACTTCAAATACTTACCTCTTGGTCCTTTGAAAAATCGGTGTTCAGCTTTGTTATAACTGAAAGTCGTATCAATTGTGAACTCAGTAACAAATCCACCCAAAATACTATTGATCCAATAATCGATAGCCTTCACGATATTGTTTTCTGATCCTTCCAGGTGCTTCACTAACTCTAGAGTCCACACAAAAGGGTTATCCAATTTCCATGAAGATTCACTATCCGCCAATTTAGCCAACCATTCGTATAATTCACGCAGAAAAGAGCAGAAGAAAACTTTTTGTTCTTATGTATACAGGTATATCTGCAACCACTCTTCTTTCGACAAGCGCATATTCCTGTTTTCTTGGGCTACAAATTCATGCAAGTTCCGATCTATCCACTTTTCAATCTCCTTCTTAGTCAGTATCCAATTATGCCACATCACACATTCCTTAAGAAGATCCCGGTCCCAGCAACATAACCATTTGTTGGCTTGAGGGGGCTTGGACCTAGGTTCAGAGTTAGTTGCGCTAACCAACATAAGCCTACAGTTTCAGCCCTTTCGGCAACAACCCGTGTAGCGCAGGCTGCAGTCTCACCTGAGGAAGTATTGGGGGATGCTAGAATCAGGTTTATGCATCCAAAGGACTATGTGATGTGTTTTTTACAAACTTAGGTCTTAATCTCTACCTCCATGAAGCCTAACCCTTAAGATGAAGAAATCACAGTAATTAACAGTTAATAGGTTTAGGCCCTTCGCCGATTGTGAAAAACATTCATAACATCATATAATACACAGATCTAAGTCTTCGTGAATCTATTAAGTGCTTTTCTTGATTAATTGCATTCAACATATCAAAAATACTATAAATTTAGAGAGAAGCAGTAGTACACAGATACACAAATAATTCTTCAAAACAAGCATTTATTATGCTTATATCTTCAATTATAGTTCTTTTCAACCCTGCATACATAACTGCAGGGCCAACGCACTCAACTGCGAACTTACCAAAGTCTCTGTGCACACAGCTACAGGAGCCTTCCCCTTCACCCAAGTACATAATAGACAAAGACCCAAATCCTGCACTTCTACATTCTTACTTATCTTCTACGACTCTTTTATGACTTCCTTTTATATTATTCTTCATTAAAATACCTTGGTCCGCGAACCATGGGCGCGTCACAAAACAACTTAACTCTTAATAAACTAAGGGGCTTTGACCTTCTAAAATCCCCTTTGACTCCTATCGACGTGCGCTACTTGCGCTCTGCTCCTCAAAATGCGGAGACTTTACAATATTTAACAAAACTTTACAAAATTTGACCCCAAGGGACCCCGTCCCAACACCTACATCCTAGTCCCTGAAGTGTCACACTATAACACAAAGGATGGGTGAAAGCATCACCTGCTTCATCTTTTAAAATGTTTCATGTGCCTTCTCGATCCAACTAAAAGCCCTCCTTTTTGTAAGGTATGTAAGAAGCATTGTTAACTGTGAGAAACCCTTTACAAAGTTTCTATATTAAGTGTAAAGGCCAAGGAAGCTTTTCAATTTGTTATATTTTTCGGGGTAGGCCATTCAATGATCGCCCAAATTTTTTCCTGATGGACCTAAACCCCATCATGCCCAGTCACATGCCCCAAACAGAGCATCTTTTTCATGCCAAACTCACACTTGGACTCCTTTGCATATATTTCCTACTCCTCCAGAATCCCCAACACCTCGTCCAAGTGCATCCTATGGTCTTCCCATTTCATGTTGTAGATCAATATATCATCAAAGAAAACCAACAAGTACTTTCACAATTTTTTATTAAACTCATGGTTTATGCATGATAGGAAAGTTGTGGGGGCATTGGTTAGCCCAAATGGCATAACCAAAAACTCATAGTGCCCATAGTAGCACTTGAAAGTTATCTTCAAGATGCCCTACTCCCAAACTCGAATCTGATTGTAGCTTGAGGGAAGGTCAATATCTGAAAAATATTTGGCTCCCCTTAGTTCATCAATCAACTCATATATCCTGGGGCAAAGGGTGCCAATTTTTATTGTTCTCTTGTTAAGAGCCAAGTAATCAATACACGTCTGCAAGGTACCGTCTTTCTTCTTAGTCATGACCACTAAAGAAGCGAAGGTATTGGAGCTAGGACGAATGTGACCCAATCTTAACAACTCCTTGATGGCCTTCTCAATTTTGTCTTTTTATAGCTAGGGATGTCGGTAGGGGTTGGTAATGGCCACCTATACACCCTCATCCAATTCTATAACACGATAAAAACCCTTATCTGGTGGTATACTTGGAGGAATGTTAGGAAAAACTTTGTTTCCAAAGCAATAATTGAATGTCATTGAGATGTTGTCATGGTTGGTCTAGTTGTCTACTATCTATAATAAAGCACTTAACTGCTCACTCAATATCGCCCCACCTCAATATTACTTCCATGCAGTTGGATGATACTATCCTTGGTGGGTATTGATGCATGGCCCTCAAAATTATCATTTTGTCGTCTACTAGATCTTTTAATTCCATCTCCATGATCCATTGATCCATAATATACTTCCCGATATAGTAGAGCCACTGATATCCTAACACCACATTAGTGTTTGACACATTTACCATGAAGAAGTCCCAAGTCACTGAGTAGTTCCCCATATTTAGCTACGACTTGGGGACATATCTATTGTAGTATGGTTACTAGGTATGAAAACCACAAAACCATCAAACTCCTCAGTAAGAATCCCTCTTCGTTCTACCATGGTCGCATCTATGAAATTGTGGGAAGCTCCACTATCAATCAATATTGTCACCTAGTTTCCTCCCATAATACTTATCTCTCTCTGAAGATATGATACCTGGGGAATCCTGACATTGATACAATAATAGGGACTTTGTCCTCTACATGTGAAGTCTCACCCCCAATTGTCTAATGTATATTGACCCTTTGCCTATCCCTGCACGAGATCCTCATCTCCATCATCAATGTTACTCTCATATTAGACTTTAATATAGTGAGCCTTTCCCATCTTGTGCTTACCTGCACACTTATGCCCTGGTTCCACAACTTCTGATAGTTTAAACAAAGCTTCTTCTTTCTTAAATCATTCCAAGTCTCATCACCCATCTTTGGTTTCCTATTACACTCCTTCTTAGAGGGCTTGACCTCTTTACTCTTATAAGGGAAAGAGGGTTTAAGAGTGATTTTTTTTTTAGAAGTGACATCCTCCATATCCTTGGTCTTGTTAATTATCGTACGAAGAGTAGTGGGTTCAAAGCCTTTGACCCATCTACATAGGGGCTTTGAAAACCCCTTTACAAATAACATCACAAATCTGGCCTTTGAGATATTTTTGACCATAATTGTTAGTCTCCGAAACTTTGACATGTAAGCGTTTGGACTGCATGTTTGCCTAATTTGTGTGAACTCTCTAAAATGAAGCTTCAAGTCCTTCCTGTCAAACCGCTCAATGAATCTTTGAGTGAAATCAGTATATGTGGTGATGTTGTTGTCACCCATAGTCACCAACCCATGGTACCACCACTCATGGGCCTCGACATCCAAGTGTAATGCAGCTAGCTTAGTAGCCTCCTCCTTTGTCATTTGATGCAACTAGAAATATGTATCCTATTTCTGTACCCATAATCGAGCTGAGAATTTGGATGATCCATCAAAGCAAGAGTTTGTCACCTTCCCCAAATTCTTCTACAACTCATGATTCTGTGTCAAAATCTTCTAAAATGTTTTGGGCTTGCTTTTCAATTGAAGGTGGCAGAAATCAATCAAACATATGACAACCTAGAATTCATGTCCCAATGCTTTGTAATCCTCTAGATATTCAGCATAGGGAATTCCTTGACTTGTCTACTATGTGAGGTCCTCTGTTGTCTCATGTATCAATTGAGGCATGGTGGGTCTAAGGGGTCGGCTATACATGTGTGAGTGGTTGTGTGAGGTATCACACATATGACTGCGTTTCACATTATTAGACCCGTCTCCATGTATTGGTTCCTTTTCGGTGGTGGATCCTTTGTTTGTCATCCCTCTCATTAGGTCTACCATCTCCTTTTGGCCTTTAGCCAAATCATTATTACATTGAATGAACTGCTAAAATCTTTGGTTTCCTTGTCACCCATGTTTGGTTCTTCTATCTCAGGTGTTTCTTCTACCCCTTTCCCTTTATCTGGTGTTTCTTCACCCCCACTATCTGGAATATCTTCTTCTTTAATAGGAGTGGGTTCTCTACGTGTGTACTTCTTCATGTAATTTATCCCACTAAAAGGACCTTACTCTGTCATAACACCACTATCAAGTTGTCCTTAGACCCCACAATTGTCCTTAAACTCCACAACTATCAAAGAACATGTTTTGATACCACTATAAAATTCCAACTTAGGAAATTTCCCAAAAGACCACAATTTTTCTGAGTTTTTCAGTGAACCTTTTAGTTAGAAATTTTGTCGAACATGTCATGTACACATTGTTGTAGGTATATATGAATAATTTTTAATTCCCAAACAATGTTTTACAGTAGATTAATATCACCTAATTATTGATCCTCAACCTTAACATATAAAACCAAGTAATTTGAAAGGATGAACAACACAAATCAAAGTATAGAATGTGCTCCCCTGTATTTAAATATCAGTCCACAATGACAAAGCACAAGATAATTAATGTTTAACACATTACAACTAAATATATAGTGGAATTACGCTCAGAAAATGAGCACACATTAGAACACGGAGTTGAAGAATAAGTTAGACATTCAACTGAACAACGTCTAACATCTTGTACCAACCATCAAATCCACTACTCTAGACCCAATGCAGCTTGGAGATATATACCCAGGTGTTTTTGCTACTACAACACCCTCCAAAATTTTGGCCTACATCCAAATTTTAGATCCTACTTTAGCCTTGCATGTTGTCATTCATAGTAGTAAGAGTCATTCCATGTGTATTCTCTAAGTTTTCAAGTCCCTTTTGGAAGAAAACCAAAGTGTCATCTTTTGTCATGGGAAGTGTTGTACATCGCATAAGTGGAGTTATGGTTCATATCAAAAGGAAAATTTGATTTTGATGGGTCCTATTTATCATATAGACATGTATTAGACCCATTCCTAAACTTTTATGCACTGTCGCACATGTGTCGTCACTATCGTCGCAAAGTCTATCTTAAGTGTCACACTTGGAGGTTTTTATTGTATTGTTGTCATACTGGCAGAATCATATTGTTCTTGTGTAATGAATGTTAAATATTGTGTCATTAATTCTTTTGAGTGTGTGTGATCATTCATAAGTTTAGGCCTAGTTTCATTTGTACCTCACTAATCCTACACTTAGTCAAATCCTACAAAAATTCCTGCTCGATCAACTTGACCTCACTCAGTCCTTTGGAACTACAAATTGTGCAGTTTCAACCTTCAAGTTCAGCCCTTGCCTCTTAGAATGGTGCAATGCACATTTCCTGCCTCCAAGTCCTGCGCATTGTGCAATCCCAGTGCTTAGTCATTCCCTCGTGACCTCCACAACTGCACAGTTCAACCTCCTAGTTAGCCTCCTTCTGTGCACTATGCAGTGGCAAGCCTCAAGTTATCATCTTGCCTCCTTGAATTGCACAATTAGGCGATCTTGAGGCCTCTCTCACCTATATTGTTCATACGTAAACTTCAAGGCTCAAGATTTCCTCACTAAGCTCCTCAACTACATAGTCATCTTGCCCAGGCCTCTAGAATTGTGCATTGCATAGTCTCAAGCTTCAGTCCCCACTCCTGACCCCTGAAACTATGCACTGCACAATCCCTGAGTCTGCTTCTCAGTCCAGCACCCAGTTCCATCTCAATTAGTGATTTTCATGAAACTTGTTAGACTAGGATTTTTTCGGTCTGATGTCATCTTTTCGTGGGTGTTTTCTAGTTGTAGGGACTATATGTTCACATGATAGGATGATGATTGAAAAGAAGGTGAAGGAAACTATACTATAAGACACTTATGAAGTTGCAAAGACAATACTGATCATTGAACGAGAAGATGAAGGGACACCAGATTGTGACAACAACTAAAGATCAATATCATAATGAAGACTCCTTACCTTCAAGCCTTATGGAGAAGGAAGAAGAAAAGCATGTACCATATTTAAAGAAGGCACAAGGACAATAGCATAAAGAATGGCTTAACGTTTCCATATCATCATTGAGTCCATGTCATTAATATCATGTCATGTCTTATCAAGGTGTCACATGAGTAATCATTTGCCACATCATTTGTGAATATGATTATGTAATTTTCAATATATGAGAAATGTAATGTAAAGTGGAAGTCCAAGAGTCACGTATAGAATGTGAAAGGTCATGTAGAAGTCAAAGAGTCATGAGGGAAGTCCAAGATTCATAAGGAAGGTGAATAATCACCCCATTTGTTATATATACACCCTCATAGATCATGCAAAGGACTTTTAAACTTGCCTCCTCCCACTAGGCCTTAGATAGGAAGATAATTCTTTTGGTGGAGAAAGTGGTAGCTCTAACGCTCCATTATTGGAGCTAATGGTGTTCATTGTATCGATGTATGTTGGAACTTTTTTTTAATACTTGAAGCTCGTTGAGATAGCACACTTTCATATCATGTAAATGTTGTAAGACTATTCTTTAAATGTTCACAATATATGTTTTTTTCATATGTATTAAAGAAATTGAACTATTTCAATGGATTTGGTGCCTATCTTGTTGAAGACATGTTGTATTTTAAATAATAATCGTTGCTTCTATGTGAACTATTTCACTAGTTGATCAAAAATTCTTTCATATACATATGCTTGTGTGTCTTTATTAGAAAAGTACTATTACTCTTCTCTTAAAGGCTCACTTTTATTTCCACTCTCATGAAATAACCTTGAGACATTCTTCAACTAAACATTCCACAAGGCATACTCATTTGTTTATTCAAAAGTACATGTACATTACTCTCTCATGTTGACCATTGTAGCCAAGGCAAATATTTAAGAAAAATGGTAGCTAGGCCTTATTTATGGAAGGGATCCTAAACCAAATGGTGCAAAGTCAAATTTGGACTTTTCATCAGGGAGACCCCCTTGCATGTTGGCAGGATCCGACACCGTCAACATTTTGGTGCTAAAAAGAGGGAAACCACCTTTTTATGGCTAATAACTCACCACATCGTAACACACGGACTTCCACACAAGGTAGTAACATTCCCATTTCCACTCCAACTCATACTCCTAAGAAAGAAGAAGCTTCTCAATCTAGTTTGGGACAAGCATTTGAGGTTACTTACGATCAACTCCAGACTATCCAACCCATTACTTGTCAGTTTACAAGAGCTCTTGATTTACTCCTTGTAGTTGTTATTCTTCCTCATAAGTATGTAAAGAAATAAACAACCCCCAACGACGTATTGGTTTCAATTATTGAATTTAGGCTTCTGTGATTCATATCAATTTAGAGAAGAATCTTCGGCGAAAATCACTATGTGATTTTCACCGAAGATTCTTCTCTAAGACGTATTGGTTTCTTCGGTAGATGATTTGCTTACCGTAACCCTTGAGGAGGTAGTTGATCCTACTAAAAGAACAAACCATGAAGGGTAAATTCCACCCATTTGAGTAGAATTTGGTTAGTGAAGGGGAATATTTTCAATTTTTTGACAAGGAACATCCCGATTACAACGCAGATTTGAACGGTGAAGGAAAAGCCTCTTCAGAATCAGAAGAGGAGGAAAGAGATGAAGACATGGATGATGCAGACTTGGATTGGATGACCCAAGAGCCACTTGCTCTTTTGGATAATATTCACAAGATGCCAAAACACCCAAAAAATATGTTGTCAAAGTTTGATCCCCATAATAAGACCAAAGTTGAATACCATATTGATGATCCAAGATATTTTGCCTAAATATGCATAAATAATTACATATTATAAAGCATGTTAACCAAGAAAACTAAAAGCATATAAAATGAAGAGGAAAGAACCTAACAAACATGAGATCACAACACAAGAATTTGATTATGGATTTCACATAATGTGGGTTATGTCTTCAGGCCCTACACAACAGTGGGGAGGCCTTCTTTTATTAAGTGGCATTAAAGAGATTAAGTACAAGCAAAATTACGAAAGGGACCCTTATACCTCCAAGTGCAAAGATGGCCTGAAAATGGAGAGCTCAGTTGAAGAAACATACATCAACATTGAATTCCTGGTGTGAAAACGTGCAAAATTGACTATAAACTTGTCAATTTTTGACAAAGTCACCTCAAGCCCTCTAAGGAATCTCCAAAGAATATTTTATGATACCCCGCTCAAGGTTTTGCACCCTGGGCCTGCTCCTGGTTCCGACGGGGCGTGGTTCCCTCATTTAGAGTTCCACTGGTCCACTGCGCTCCTCCCTGTGCAAATGAGGAAAGGCACGTTATATAGTGTAGAGGTGGCAAAATTTACAAGTGCCCCACCTTGGCACGTTGGTTAGGGCGGAGAGGCTGAGGTCGGGATGTCGGGGGTTCCAACCCCATCGACCCCCCAACTTGGCATTTTGTTATAACACAAATGTATTAATGAGAGGTTTGTTGGCATTGGAACCTTCCACTTAACTGTCTGCATGTGATTGTTGTTTGAATACTCTGCCATTTTAATTGTTCAGCATTTGACCATTGTTTATTGGTTGTGAGACCGCTTGGTGGGGGTTGGCCACGTGGGTCGAGCAGGTTCAAGCCCCGCTAGTCTTGGCTTTGAATATGTTGATTGGTTCATTTGGTGGGCGAAGTTGAAACAATGTGACCCGTCCCAACCATTGTTTACCCAAAATGTATGTGCCATATAAATATGCGGAAAGGGGGTGGCAACCCCTTGTCCCCCATCCCCCCCCACCCCCCAATAATTATATATTTTTGGTTTTTATATAACCAAATATACAAATTTAAGGGTTCTTAGAAAAATTAATCACCCAACAAATTCACCCGTTCTCGGGAGCCAAATTTCGTGCACCGGTTCGGGTCAATTTGTTGCCTCCTTAAGCCTGCCACTTGCCCACTTTGACCAGCCATAACTTACCATACGAACTCAAACTTTAGTGTCGTTTGCATTGTTGGAATCAGGGCAACGAGCAATTTGATCTGGTTCTAGTTTTGCTTCCATCTGATGACTTTGATTTTTGAGCTATTTTTAAAACCACTTGTACTTTGAGATCCTCCTAGATCAATTGATTGTTTCTACATGCATTTACAGATGCTTGAGGTACATTTTGACGATGTTTCTTGTAGACTCTTTCGATACACTTTAGAAGGTAGAACTTATGTATGGTATCACATTCTTCTGACCAATTCAATATGTATTTGGAGGGAGTTTAAGAAGTTATTTCTGGAAAAAAATGTTGACAATAAAACTCCCACCATGTTATTAAAAGAACTTGGGAACCTGAAATGGGGGACAACAAAATATTTAAAGATTTTAAACAAATATTTACTCATTTGTTGAACAAGTTTCCTACTGATGTACAACCACATGATGACATTACTAAGGATTATTATACATGGTCCTTGCCAACTAACATTTTTGTGTTTGTCAAAAGAGCTGTAAAGGATACTTTGGCCTTAAACGTTGTAGAATATCTTACTGTCAAAAAATATTTTTGTTCTATTGGAGTTATTGAATACATTGATGATCTTGAAGACTCCAAGGAAGTTGGTAATAAAAACCAAGCCTCTTCCAACAAACCTAAGGAGAAAGACTCTTTTGATATGAAAAGTTTGACCAAGTCTTTGAGGTTTCTCACAAACGAAATATTAAATTTAAAGAGAAGGTCAAGTGAGGCATCTACTACTAGAAGCGAGTATTTTAGGTTGCCTTTCTCTAAAAAGAACAATAACTCTCAACTAACTAAATATTCCCAAAGTTCTAACACAATGTTCAATGTTGAAAGTTTGGGCATGGATAATTTCTACACTTTTCACCAAGATAAACATTTAGAAAAGATGTTCACACAATGGAAAAAAAATATGAATACTATGATGGTTAATCTGGTTGATACTTTGTTAGTGGAAGAACAACCTAAGTAGAGTGAGGAAACAAATGAACCTATCACGACCGAAGAAAGTTCAGGTGCTCAACACTCAATGAACATGTTTAATGTTATTTACAATGATGATAAGTAAGAGTGTTGATGAATTGTCAGTGAGTGAAGCTCCTCCCAAGCAATCATATGGCCATTACAACTTGAGGAGCAAAGGACTTGTTTTTGAGCAAGAACTTAAGAAACAATTCTTGTGTAGAATTATACCACCTTCCAATCTATCTCAAAAGCCACAGAACAAGTCTAGAAATGTTCCTTCTTCCAAGAAAACTTCCACTAACAACATGAACAAGTCCACCACTCCTAAAGCATCAGATAAAGATACACCACCTGATCTGTCAGCACAACCTATTAAGATGGAAAGTATCAATTACAATGTTCTTAATTATATGAAAAGAGCTCGAGCCAACATTTCATTCTTTGAGTTTGCAAAGATAGCAGTTCAACGAGAACTGATTATCCAGGCACTCTCTTCACACTCTCCAATAGGTAAAGAAGTTTTTGCTTCTCAGGTAATGTCTGGTAACTCTCACGATATTTTCGAATCTATAATTAATGTTTTCAATTTGAGTTCTAACACTTTGCCCTCTATTTCTTTTAACTTTCAAAATCGTTAATTATAATGTCCATAATTGTTTGGTTGATTTTGATGCATCTGTGAATGTTATGCCATTGTATGCCGCTAAGAAAATTAATGTTAAATGGAATAAAATTGATGCATGGATCATACATCTGGATAAATCATTTGTTCATTCCATTGGTGAACTCAACAATGTTATCATTCATTTGTCATTTGACCATAGAGTTCACTAGTGCATAAACATTGTAATAATGGGCATTCCCGAATCCTATGGTTTACTGTTGAGCAAAGATTGGTCCAAAAAATTACAAGGGTAATTTTCAATTGGTTGGATTCATTTATGGCTTCCATACAAAGGAAAAGATAACCATATTCGAGTGGAAAGTGAGCCTTACATGAAAAATACTATGACACAACTTGAGGGAAAAAACGAACCAATGGGGTTTATAAATGTTATTTTTGGAAATTGTTTTCTAGAAGTAGACCATGGATGTTATCTGGCACAACCTTCACCCATCCCACTAGAAACACAATTGTAACTCCTTCCTCAAATTCCAACTCGTGCAAACGACTTTTGTACAATATATGTAAATATTAGTAGTAGTGGATATAGCCCTCGTATTTCAAATATTTGGATTTTTTAATTTGATGGTTCGAAAATGTAGGAGGGATATGGAGCTGGTTGCATTTTAATAGAACGATAATAGAAAAAAAATCTAATCTCTTATTTCTTGGAATTTGAGTGCACCAACAATGTTGTTGAATACAAGGCACTCATTATGGGTTTTAAGAAAGCCAATGAACTCAAATTTGAAGTGCTTACAACAATAAGTGACTCAAAATCATCGCACGATAGGTACAGAACATGATACATTGTGTGTTATCTAATCTTAGAAATTATCAACAAGAGGTATGGCATTTAATTTCACAATTCCAAGCTTTTAATATTATTTATGTTCCTATAATTCACAATGTTGTTGTTGATGCGTTAGCAAATGATGTTTCCAGGTTGTCATTATTAAGGGATGACTTTTCTATTGAAATTATTTATAGGCCATCCATTCATGATAATATCACTAATTTTCACGTTTTTAATGAAGATCAGTAGATATTGGACTTTATGGTGAATTTTGATGCATTCAAGGACACAAATATCGACAAAGACAAGCACGAGAAATATTTGCAGGATTAAGCTCAAGTAAGCAAAGGAAACCCCATGCCCAAGGGTGTGGTATCACTTGAAAAGTTGTATGACCTGCAGAATCACTTCAAAGGACTAGTCAACACAAAGACTCATAGCTCAACTCTTTCTCATGAACAACTAAATCTTAGCACAAAAGAAGATCCAAACTATGTAAATATCGGCACTTGTTGTAAACCTCAAGAGTGACAAGCTTTTGTTCGCCTCTTTAAGCAGTATCGAGATGTTTTCACGTGGACATACAAAAGACCTACGATATGAGAATAATCCAGCATGTGATTCCTATCAAGGAATGGGTCAAGCCTTTTCAGCACAAACCAAGGAAAGTTCATCCTACTCTTGAGCCCCTCAACCAGAAAGAGTTGAGAAAATTTTTGGATGTTTGGATCATATTTAAAGTTTTACATTCAACATGGGTCTCCAATTTGGTTTTGATAAGAAATAACTCCTGGGAGATATGCTTATGTGTCGATTTTCGCAATCTAAATCATGCCTTAAACAAAGATAATTATCCCGTTACATCGATGGAACAAATTTTGCAAACAATATCAGGGTTTGATATGTTTTCGTTGTTGGACAATTTTTCAGGATATAGCCAGGTTTTGGTGGCAAAACACGACATGCACAAAACTATGTTTAAAACCAAATGGGGTACATTTTCCTTCAAAAGAATGCCTATTGGACTTGTTAATGCAGGTGCTACTTTTCAACACGCTATCGACATAACATTTTGTGGTTTAATTGGACATAGTGTTGTGGTATGCTCAAATGATGTGACAATGTTTTCGAAAAGGAAATTTGATCACTTGCGTCATCTAAAGCGAATTTTTGAGTGATGTCACAAATATGGGATATCTCTTAATCCTAAGAAGAGAATTTTCGCAATGTTTGAGGGAAATATCTTAGGCCATATTATCGCAAAGAGTGGGATTAAAGTGGACCCTGAACGAGTCAAAACTATCACTCAGATTCCCTTCCTAGTGAACAAGAAACCTATGTAGTCCTTCTTAGGGAAAATTAATTTCTTTTAGAAGCTCATCTCACACTACACACAGATAGTGAAACTGCTACAAGAGATGATAAATAAGGATGCGGCCTATAAGTGGGACAAAAGGGAAAATGATTCCTTCGCTCGTATTAAGCAAGAAATCGTAGAAGCTCTAACACTATATAGTCTAAACTTCGACATATATTTCTGGTTGTACACTTTTGCTTTTAATACTTCTCTTGTTGTTCTTCTCGCACAAAAGAATGATCAAGATAATGAACGACCTATATCATTCATGAGTGCCAGCTTGTAGGTACCCGAATTAAATTACCCCACCATCGATAAATAAGCTTACGTAGTCTACAAGGCATAAAACACTTCAGGCCTTATCTTATAAAAAATCATGTCATTATCTTTGTGCCTCAACTAATTATTAGATCGTTGTTGGTTGAACAAGAGCTGGGTGAAAGAAGAGCGAACTCAATGACAAGCTTGCAAGTGTATGATCTTGAGTTCAAGACAATTCACATGATAAAGGGCCAATGCTAGTTAGCAATAGAAGTGACAAGTTAATCAGAAGATGACTCTTCTAGATGGTATTAGGAAATGGAAATGTATAACATCGAACAATTTACCCCCACTGATGCATCCACCTCTTGGTATGCAGATGCACGACAATATCTTGATCATGGTACCCTGCCCTCTCATTTATTAGCGAGAAAGAAGAGGGATACTAGGCTTAAAGCTCTATCATATCAGTAAGTACATAAAGTGCTTTTTAGGAAGCACCATAATGGTGTCCTGCTCAAATGTCTAGAAGCACCTAATTCAGAAAGGGTATTTCATGACCACCACGATGAACCAACTGAAGGGAATTTCATGGGTGACACTATTGTGCACAAGATTATGCAGGCCAATTTCTATTGTCCCAAAATTTTCAAGGATGCTCATGCTTATGCTTGCAAATTTCCAGTTTGTCAAAAATGCACTGGATGAGATAAGAAGTCAGTTGCCCCATTGCAGCCCATCGTTGTAGAACCTTTCCAACAATGGGGATTGGATGTTATTAGTGAAAATTTTCCACACTCATCGAAGTAGAACCACTACAAAATACTTTACGTAGTGGACATACGTTGTTCCTCTCAAACAAGTGAATGATCAGGAGGTTATTAATTTCCTCAGACATAATAACATTACCAAGTTTTATGTTCCGACATCACTTGTTTTTAATATTGCAACTTAATTCTCATCACTTAAACTCTAATATTTTGCATTAGAAAATGGCATTGTGTTAAAACGTTAAGCTAACTATTATCCATAGGGTAACAGTCTTGCTGATTCAATCAATAAAAATCTCATCGATATCATCAAAAGGATTTTCGTCTTTGAACATAGGAACTAGCACAATGTCTTGGTGAATGCTCAATGGGTTGACTGTGTTACACCTAAACCTTATCTGAGAACCTTTCCTTACTTTTTCGTTAATGGAAAAGAAGACATCCTACCTTCGAACATTTACTTGCCTACCCTTCAAATTTCACAAGAGTCTCAGGGTAAGCGTTGTATTTTGGTTTAGAGTAGGATAAACACACTCTTGAAGCTACAGGAAGAAAGAAGGAAAGCAAAAAAAAAAATTGCTCTTCATCAAAACTGTATCAAGAGATGGTTTGATAAGAAGTTTGCGGGGAAGAAGGAATTTAGTGTGCGAGATATAGTATTGAAGTGGGACAAAGCCCACGAAGAGAAGGGGAACATGCTAAGTTCTAGTCATTGTGGATTAGGCCATTTGTTGTTTGTGAGAAACTTGGCCACCACACTTATTGTCTCCAATATTTGTATGGGAAGATGGAATCTCTTTTTGTTAATGGCCAAGATTTGAAACAATATTTTTAGGAACATTCTAGGGTTGTGCCCTACCATATGTATATAGTTTGTCGTCTTTGTTTCTTTGTTTGTCATGTTCAATATTTTTGTTGTCTTCTTGTTCTTGTGAATAAGCCTCGTGCGAAAGTATTTTGTTTGGTTCCAATGCATGTGGCAAAATCGAAAATGGCCTTGTGACGCTACATCATTTGGATAACCTTTAGTGCTTCGCCTTCATCTTATTCCATACGTTTTGGTCGATGATGTTTTGATGGAAAATACAATCCTTACGTAAGGGGGGGCTTTGTGTAGAACCATGATACCCATACCTATTCCAGGAACCTTGTCCCTATGCTCGGTTCTTTGTGTTTTAGCATTTTGTAGTCTTATCGAATCAAGTAGAGAAGGACAAGGGGAAAATCTTAACAATCATGTTAATATCAGAGGTATATACATAATCTTATCTAAAGGAACGACCTAATATGCTCTCAATAAGTTAGAATCCCTCTTCCACCCCATAAAATAAATAAGTGCATTTTCACAATTCTATAAAAATAAAGGGTCAAAGAAGAGAAAGGATTCCTATGCAGAAAGGTGAATCAAGCAACTTCGTACGGGTACTGTCTAGGTTCGCTGGTAGTGAAGCAATGCTTGTGTTCCTGTAGTGACTCTGTTGGGGTACTGTTAAGGCCTTTTGGCAGTATAGCAACACCAGAGACGAAAATTAATACTTTGAATATCTAAAGCTCATGAACTATATTACCCTTCTCCTAAATCGAAACAATCGTGATATGACTGGATTTATGAATGTGTCCAACTGAGAAATGGATGAAGGGGACTATGTCTATAATCAGATTAAGTGGGGAAGCCAGAGTCATCCATACAATGAATAAATACTTCCTAGAGAACTAGACCCTGCACAAAAGGTTAGAATGAGGTAGAGAAGATAGAGTTCTTGTAGTGTGTTGCCGCTACAACACCCTCCAAAATTTTTGCCTACATCCAAATTTCAGAGACTACTTTAACCTTGCATGTTTTCGATCCTAGTAGTAAGACACATTTCATGTGTATTCTCTAATTTTTCAAGTTCCATTCGGAAGAAAACCAAAGTGTCGTCTTTTGGCATGGGAAGGGTCGCACATCGTATAAGCGGAGTTGGTTCATCTCAAGGGGTAACTTTGATGTTGATGGGTCCTATTTAACATATAGACATGTATTATACCCATTCCTAAAGTTTTATGCATTGTCACACACATGTCATCACTTTATTCGCAAAGTCTATCTTAAGTGTCGCACTTGGAGGTAGTTGTTGTATTGTCATCGCATTAAGGGGATCATGTTGTTCTTGTGTACTGAGTGTTCAATGTTGTTTCGTTAATTGTTCTAAGTGTGTGAGATCATTCATAAGTTCAAACCTGGTTTCACTTATACCTCACTGATCCCGCACTTAGTCAAATCTTGAAAAGTTCTTTCCCGATCAACTTGACCTCACTCATCCTTCTATAACTGTGCATTGCATAGTGTCAGCCCTCAAGCTTGTCCCTTGCCTCTTAGAACTGTGCGATGCACAATTCCTGCCTCTAATGGTTATGCATCGCAGTCCTAGTGCTTAGTCATGCCCTCTTGACCTCCACAACTGCACAATTCACCCTCCTAGTCAGCCTCCTTCTGCATACTATGCAGTGGCAAGCCTTAATATGTCATCTTGCCTCCTTGAACTGCACAATTGCAAAATCCCTGGGCCTCTCTCTCGCCTATACTATGCATTGGGAAACTTCAAGACTCAAGAATGCTTCACTGAGATTCTCAATTGTGTAGTTATCTTTCGTATGTCCCCATAATTGCGCATTGCATAATCTCAAGCTTCAATCTCCACTCCTAATTCCTATAACTATGTACTATGCAATCCATGAGTCTGCTTCTCAGTCTAGCACCCTATTCCATCTCAATCAATGATTTTCATGAAACATGTTAGACTAGAAGTTTTTCGGACTGATGTTGTCTTGTCATGAATGTTTTTGAGTTGTCGGTACTATATGTTAACATGATAGGATGATGATTGAAAAGAAGGAGAAGTAAACTATACTAGAAGACACTTATAAAGCTGCAAATACAAGATTGATCATTGAATAAGAAGATGAAGGGACACCATATTGCAACAACATCTGAAGATCAAGATCATATTGAAGACTCCCTACCTTCAAGCCTTATGGAGGAGGAAGAAGAAGAGCATGTACCATCTTTCAAGAAGACACAAAGACAACAACAGAAAGAATGGTTTGACATTTCCATATCATCATTGAGTCCATGTCATCAATGTCATTTCATGTCTTATCAAGGTGTCGCATGAGTCATCGTTTGCCACATCATTTGTGGATATGATTATGTAATTTTCAATATATGGGAAATGCAATGTAAAGTGGAAGTCCAAGAGTCACCTAGAATGTGAAAGGTCATGTAGAAGTCAAAGAGTCATGAGGGAAGTCCAAGATTCACAAGGAAGGTTCATAGTTACCCCATTTGTTATATATACACCTTCATAGCTCATGCAAAGGACTTTTCACGTTGGCTCCCCCCACTAGGAATTAGAGAGGAAAATAATTCTTTTGGGGGAGCAATTGGTAGCTCTAACTCTCCACTATTGGAGCTAATGGTGTTCATTGTACCAATGTATCTTGGAATTTTTTCTTAATACTTGAAGCTCGTTGAGCCAACACATCTTCGTGCATATGTCGTAAACGTTGTAAGACTATTCTTTGAATTTTGCGATATATATTGTTTTCATTTGTACTAAAGAAATTGAACTATTTCAGTGGATTTGGTGCTTATCTTGTTGAAGGTGTGTTGTATTTGTTATAACGATAGTTGCTTCTATGTGAACTATTTCACTAGTTGATCAACGATTCTTTCATAGACATATGCTTGTGTCTCTTTATTAGATTAGTATTATTACTCTTCTCTTAAAGGCTCACTTTTAATTCCTCTCCGGTGAAATAACCTTGATACATTCTGCAACTGAACATTCCATAAGGCATCCTCACTTGTTCATTCAAACGTACATTTACATTACTCTTTCGTGCTGACTATCACAACCAAGGAAAATCTCTAAGAAAAATGATAGTTAGGCATTATTTCCAGAAGGGGTCCTACACAAAATGGTGCAAAGTCTAATTGGGACTTTTCATCGGGGAGACCCCCTTGCATGTTGGTTGGATCCAACACCATCAACACTAAGAGACTAATAGCGCACACAACAGTGAGAATCACAACCTTTATGTATGAACCAGCTAAGCAAACCCTTCACCTCGACCCATTTATGTAGTACATTCACCCCAACTTCGTGTAGAAAGAATGCAACCCTCTTATAGTCAAAATATCGGCCTCTTAAGGCGGGGAATCAACCAGAAGAAAAGGAGAAACTCGGTCCTTTATTTCTGCAGACAACACTTCCCCTCTCCATTGTGTATTGAACCATAAGTATGTGGTATAAACTCATCCTCTCTTTGGCAGTGAACTCTTCCAATGGCACAAGGGAGCTCAACCCTATTTCATAGGAGAACTTAACTCATAAACTTCAACAAAACAGTAGTGCCTTGGTCCTTTAATATGGTCCAGGAAATCATTCCCTTCAGCAATATGGAACCTGGTCACTAAATCGACCCACTAAAATGATAGTAAAGTTGGGAATCTTCATGTGTTCCTTCAATCTGTCAAGAAATATGATAAATAACATATTAGAAGATAAAATGAACTGATAAAAATTCTTTACCTCAATATATTCTGAAAAATATTTTTCTACATCAGAACATAATGGTGAAATATGAGTGATTTCACTCCTTGAACCAACTAGGGTGTCGAGTTTTAACATTGAAGCTAGCTATGACGACTAGTGTTTCTCAAACCTTAAGCTTCTTCTCCAAAACTCTCCAAGAGCTCTTTTTCTCAATCTACAAGTGAAAGGATGATGAGAGTCTCCTCACTTTTGCTCTTTTGTAAACTTGTGACCACTTTTTCCACCATTTTACCCTTTTAACTTTTATAAAGTCACTTTATAAAATTAAATTTACTTTTCACTTGCCTAGGAAGTGTCCCCCTTTTCACCTCTTAGAATTTTATAATGTTTCTCTAGGCAAATCAAGTCCCCTTATTAAATTTTCCCCACTTTAGCCCGCGAGAACCATGTTAGGCTAGCGGACTTTGTATATACATGTAAATTCATAGTACAAGAGGGCCATTACCAATTGGCTTGTGATGCTGGTCAATGAAACCTCATCATCCAAAATAGACAGAGATAATTGAAAAACTCTCAGTCTATTGCGCATGTGGTCAATCCAGACCTTGGAGTTGACATGTTTTTTCTTAATAAAAAATACACTCTCTTCTAACAAACCCTTTGAAATTAGATTAATACTTTGATATTGAAGCAAAGTATAATAGACATCAAAATTAGGAACATTACTCCCATCCCCTGCTATGAAAAAATATAGAGAAGACAAGTTTCCAGATTTACCTCAATCCCAAGGCATATAACTGAATTTGTTAAGGGGATGAGTGCTTCTTTTTACATTGTC
The DNA here is from genome assembly GCA_000404065.3 of Pinus taeda. Taxonomy (NCBI): domain Eukaryota; kingdom Viridiplantae; phylum Streptophyta; class Pinopsida; order Pinales; family Pinaceae; genus Pinus; species Pinus taeda. Next base: position 34,451 of record APFE031330826.1, on the reverse strand, counting down.
AACAAGAAGTTTCACCACCCTAAAAGAAACTAGTTAATATCGAAAAGAGCTATGAGAGAACCAAAAACACATTCCTTTTATCTAAAAAATAAAGTACTTCACACATAGTAGAAAGCGACCACACACATCCGGACCCACCACCATACCACTTCTTGTCATTAATAATCCTCTTCATAACAAAACTAAGGTATGGGTGCATAGGTCCTAGAGACATTCAAAAGCAATTCTTCTTTGTCCAACTTGGATGCTTCTTTGCTAGAAGATCAACCCTTTAGCAGTTTGTCCTTAACACATGGAATATCAAATCCATAATATTTAAAAAACTTAAAAAATTAAAACTGACTAACAATTTGACCTATACACTTATTAACAACAATCAACTCAAGTTGCTTAATAAACCATATGTAAAATTAACAATGAAATAAATAATAAAACTAAAAACATTCATAATCTTAGAAGCTATATTTCTAAAAAAATAAACATATTGAAATGAAAGGGGGAATCTGCTCTCTTTTATATACTTTTCTTACCTTAATAGCGAGAGGGTAAATATATTCATCCACATATCACCGTTGTTTCATCTACTCTAAACATATTGAAATGAAAGGGGGAATCTATTCTCTTTTATATACTTTGCTTACCTTAATAGCAAGAGGGAAAATATGTTCATCCACATATCATCGTTGTTTCATATACTCTAGTCACCTCAATAGGAAGAAGGGAAATATTTTCAGCCATATATCATTGTCCTTTAATGATAAGTCTATTGTCAGCACTCACAGTATGCAAATTTGTGATTCCAACAAATTCCTACATAATTTTAAATATAATTGGCCCACTTCAAAAAAAATGCCAAAACTTATGAGATTTAAACTATAATTAATAATAACAAGTGTTGCATAGTAATTTGCAAAAAAAAAAACATAAGGAATAGTCAACATTAATATCACTAAATACAATTTGTGAAAAGAAATTTTTTTACTCATAATTAAAACATTCAGAGTTAAACAGTTCATCCTAAAATAAAAAGGAGATTTAAATCTTTTGGAAAGCAACTTCACACAAATAGTTATTAATTATAAATTAGACATTGATATCATTGTAATAATTGGATTTATTCATACTATCCCATATATATTACCTATTAATATTATGCAACTAATAATAAGTAATTGCATTGAGAGGCACATTCGAGGGCGACGTGTGATTCTCTCTGTGCTCAACGTGGAGTTGACACACTCCACTTATCCCTTAAAAAAATGTCATCTATAATAAAAACATAAATGATTATACATATTTGGTTAGTTTTAGTTCAAAACATTATAAAACATCAATAATCTCATTCTCATTGTGCTCATTTGGTTCATTATTGAGCCGAGAGGCTCATTCTACAGCCCATTGTGATGTGTAACCATGTCCGTCGGTCATCAAAGTTGAAAAGTGATGTGTAACCATGTCCGTCAGTCATCAAAGTAAGTTGAAAAGTGATGTGTAACCATGTCCGTCAGCCAAAAAAAAAAAAGTTGTACAAAACATTTAAATAATGTCTGCTCATAAAACAAAATGCACATAAAGAATTTGGATCCCTCTCGGCTCACATTAGATCCGTATTTAAGATGGATCTATGCTAGTTAATATTACAATCCAATATGAAAGGGATATGGTAAAAATATTTCACTTTTGCTATTGGAGTTATTATAAATATTTTAATGTTTATGTTAAACTAGTATAGATCCATTTTAATCACGGATCTGGTAAGAGCCGATAAGGATCAAATCTCTCGAGGTAAAAACTTCTTTTAGAGTGCAAAATTTGAATAAAATGTTTGCCAGATTTAATCTGTTGAATATGTGTGTGTGTGTGTGTGTGTGTGTGTGTGAGAGAGAGAGAGAGAGAGAGAGAGTTTAGTGTTTATGTTGCATTTTTGAATGTATAAATTCGATCAAAAATTACTTGGGCATAAAATAGTGAGACTGCTTAAAAATTTTAATTATAATTTTTTTTTTCAATTGCTTTATATAATGTATATATAGTTATTTTTTAAGTTTTAACTACTTTATTTCTCTATAAAGTTGATATAAGATCATGTTGTTTCATATGGACATTGAAATATTTTATTTATGGCTGAGAGTGAGAGTGAATATTTTTACCACTTCTCCTTAGTATGGACACTGAGAGTGTGAGAGTGAGATTATTGATGTTTAATAATATTTTTAATTAAACAAACCAAACATGTATCTTCATTTTTTATTTTTATTATATTTGACAATTTTTTTTTAAGGGACACTTGTCAACTCCAAGTTGAACACAGACATGATAACACATCTCTCTCCTACTCGCTGTAGAATGAGCTTGTTGGCTCAATAATATAATTTTATATCAATTTTACAGAGATAAAGTAATTGAAAAAAATTCTAATTTTCTTATAAACATTTGAATATAGATCTTAAATAAATTGTTTAAATATCCATATTTTAAGATATTTTAATATGAAATACAAAGAGAGATAGAGTTAATGTTGACCTTAGTGTGTGTGCCTGTGTGTGTCTATATATATATATATATAGATATATATATGACTTAAATAGATTGTTTAAATCTCCACATTTTAAGATATTTCAGTATGAAATACAAAGAGAGATAGAGTTAATGTTGACCTTAGTGTGTGTGTGTAATTTAAAAAATGAAAAATTTCACATGGTTTATACACATAGAAAGAAAGAAAACTATTATACATCCATTTTAATCACAAATTTATCAAATACTAAAAGAGATTAAATCTCTCCATGGGTAAGATTTTTTTCAAATTTTGCATTCTAAAAAGAGGTTTGCATACCAAGAGATTTGATCTCTCTAAACACTTGGTAAATCTCTGGTTAAGATGGATCTATAATGGTATATATACACACATACATTAATGTATATATTGTTGTCGAAAAAACCTTCACAAGATTACCTAAAAGGAAAAACAATTGAAAATATTTTTTTATACAATTGAAAAGTTTTTTTTACTGGTTATACTTTTTTTTAATATTATTTTTTATTTTGGTAAAAGAACTTTGATTTTCAATTACTTTTGAAATTTCAAATAGATTTTATAAAGTTTGATTAAATTGGAAAAAATAAATATTAAAACTGAATATTTTGAAAACTATATTTTTTAAATGTTAATTGTTTTTTTTTTCCAATTGATTGATGAGTAATAAAGTAGTTTTTTAAACTGTAATTGTGAGATATAATTTTAATTAAAAAAGTAAAATAAAAAATATATATTCCTTAAGTGTCATAATAATCATTGTTTTCCATAACACAATACCATGTGGACCATTGCCCACCATAATTTAAGCAAATATTTGCATAAAAAATGGATAGGAACAAGATGTAAACAAGTGTAAAAATTATATTAAACTAGCAATTGTAGCAAATGTTGCAAGGGAAACATTATAAGGCAATAACATATAACACTAATTAATTCTTCTTTGAAAACTATTGAAAAAAAAAGAAAAAAAATATCGATAAAAGGCAAGGATTGTGCTACAAAGAAATCATATTGCAATACTGCTTCGTTGAGCCTTATAAATCATGAGGACTATGTTTAAGTTAAAGACCTTGTCTAATTATGCCAACATGAATCCCTCGTAAATAAAGAAACAAATCGTGATTTTCTACCTTCAATATCATAGGGTGTTTTGGTACACTACCTCCATATTTCTTTTTGAACACTTCCTCTTGGTATAGACAACCTTAATAGTACAAGGCAGATTTTTGTAGTTTGAAACATGTGTGTACAAACAACTATAACAATTTTGTAAATAAAACTTTGAATTTCTATGTGAATTAAGATTTACCCTTAAATAAAAGGGCACATATCTCCAATCTGGAAATTAAACCCAAGAATAGTATCAACTACACCTCTTCTTGAGAAAATTGTTTGTGTTTCTCCTCTGACTTTTGACTCACATTTGTATTATTTACTTCATGATCCTTGAAACTATTCAAAAGATCACTTTGATCCTTGAAAGAGTTATTGTGAATTTCGCATTTTAGACAAGAAATAGGGATAAATTTGACAAAAAAAGTTGGATGAAAAAAAAAAAACATGCATGTGGAAATTGCACATAGTGGCATTTGTGGTCCCATGAGAATTTAGTCATTGGCAAGTCCAAATTATTTTATGACATCCATCGATGCCCTTCCAAGAAAAAATTCCTTGTGTTTTCTCAAGTACAAGTCATTAGCTCTTATAACATTGAAGGAATACAAATAAATGGTTGAAACTTGAAAGGAAAATTGATAAGAAGATTATGGTTCTCATAAATTAGAGCTTGGGAAACTAAACTCTAAATACTTATACAAGTATTGCAAGAATCAAGCTATTTGCGCAACATAACTGCATTATAGAGAGGAAAAAAGGACCATTATTGAGATGGAAAAGAGCATTTTCAAGGAAAAAACTCTCAAACAACTTTTGGGTTGAAGCAATCCATACTATATATAACAACGTAATCATTCAATAAAAGTCCCATTAAGGTTGTAAGAAACATCTCACCTACAAATACATAAGTGGTAGGAAATCATAAGTAAATTGCTAAGCTTCTTGTAGGTACGGACACGCGTGATATGTGGTACAAATATGACATTTTTCTAGAACAACCTAGATATAATATGGCTAGGAAATGACCAATTTATATAGAGAAATGTGTGTGTGCATGCAAGAAGGGGAGAAAATTTTCAGAATGTCAATCAATTTGGAAATAGAGTAAAAAATATAGTTCTCATTAATATTAGCTAACTTGATTTGTAAGCATTACATCCAAAATGAGTTTCTTGTCACTCTACTCATATCTCTATAGACTCCACACATTAGATTTAATACTAATAAGAAATTACATTTCATAAAAAATATCATCATTTTACATTCCCCTGAGCCTTCAAGTACTTATACTCTGCAAAAATTAGGGTTTTGGTTAGTGGCATTTGTTGATTTCAAAATTGTACTTCAATTGTTGATTTAAAACACAAGCATTGTCTTCATATTGGGATTTGGCCTCAAGCAATTTGTTTCTTCTTCACCCCCTAGTTATTTTTTGTTATGGAGAGGAGATTATACCATTAGGGCTTGCCCATTCATAATAGCACTTGCCATGTTCAAATTGGGCAGTTGTTAAACCTACCTTATTTAACTGGAAACATTAGCCCATTAGTGTGTTGTGAGGTTTTCCTAAGCATTCACTTTGGAGGTTATAACATAGTGTTTGTTGTCTCTTCTAAACCAAGTCCACTTTTATGCTGAGAAGTGCACAAGCTGTGAGGATTTGCACATACTTGGCCCTCTTCTCATTTCTTGTTCAATATTCATTCATCATGTCTTGTCAACCTAAAAACAAAATTGTGGCTTATATGCTTCCCAGTATATATTAGTAACAATAACTTTAATAATATTTTCTAGACTAGTTTACTTGATTGTATCAAATATATTCACCACAAATCATGGTAGTGAACACTAAAAACAAAGTTCTCAAACTTACCCAAACTATATCATAAGTACATGCTTCACAATATTTTTAAAGCTAGTTTGAGTGCTTCTGAAGTCAAACCCATATTATTATACATCATAAAATCGAACATATATTGGCTCAAAGCATGCATAAATCACAATAGGGAGGGCACACATCAAGAAAATAAAGTTCCTTTCTCTTATTTCTTTATCATTTTGGGGGCCTTCGAATTTCCTAGGGGAGGGGCTTCTTAGAGGGTCATCCATTTAATCTTATGATTTCTCGATAGGTCGATCTATGGAGGTGGGATTTAAAGTTGCCTATAATAGTCACTTTCATCTTACAGTCTAAAGGGGTGTTTTCGTTGTACCTTGGGGGAGAAGAGTCCTGTCTCATAGCAGGGAGTGGGAAAGTTGCCTAATATTTTCTCTCAACCAATGAAATTCGTGAGTTTTATTCTACATTGGTTGGGTATGTGCAGTTAACGTTCAACCATTCAAGTGGGACACAGAGTTGAATTTTCCAACTTTCTTTATTCACTCTCTTAAAATTACAAACGAAATTAAATTACAAAAGGTTAAACAACATCATCATTATCATTTATTAAAAACTATATTATGTGTTGAAAACCAACCAAGCTAAAACCATAAAACACAACTAATTAGAAAAAAACATATCTAATAAAAAAATATAGATATGATCCTATGCGTACTTCTCAAACTAATTATTCATTTCCCCTTCTTCAACAAATTGGAAAACATATTTTAACTACTAAGGCACTTTTTGTAGATAGACGAATAAAAGTTACAAGTATGCAAATGAGATGGATTCATTTACAACCACATAATTGGTCTCCCATATTTTTTCGCGAGGGAAAAACTATATTTATTTGAGTATTCTACCTAGCAAATAACTAAATCCAATATTTTGTCTTCCATAAAAAATTATAAAATGAGAGATGTTAATTGAATCCCAAGACTCCATTTGTTAAATTAGAAAGCCCATAGAGAAAATGTCTATCTCTTGACATTCTTTTGATAGTTCTTGTCAATATCTACCAAAGCAATTTAACAATTCTCAGTGATATTTTTGTTGGCATTCTATATATCTTGATCTTAGATAACTCACACCATTTATTTGTGAGATAAATATCATCTAATAAATGTAAGGTTTGCTAATATACAAAGTCTTCATATAGAATAATGCCATCTTCTACACTATAGATCTTATGACATGTGGTAATTATTAATAAGTTGCACCGAGCCATCTCTAATACAATACAAAACACTACATTTTATCAGTGCATTATCTACTATATCCATGTCATTAGTATATAAATAAATAGAAAGAGAGAACAAAACAACAAAATGTAAATAGTCACATTAACATTTTAGTATATACGAGTTGCAGGTCAATCATGTTTGTTTGATGATTTTTCTTTGGTCTATCAGATTTTGAGAGGAAAAAATGGTAAGGAATTAATTGTTTTTCTTTAGAATTTTATTCACTCCCTTAATGTAGAATTTACAAACTGTTAAACAACATCATTATTACCATTTATTAAAAAATAAATATAATGTGTTGAAAACCAACCAAGCTAAAACCTAAAGTATTAAGAAATGAATTTCAAAATAATAAAAAATAATATGATAAGAAAAAAATATTTAACTAAAAATACACAATTAAAAAAAAAACACATTTTTGATATCATTTTTTTTACAATCCTAAAAAACGCTACCATTAAATTAAATATATTTTATTTAATTTGACAAGAAAATTTGGATGAAGAAAAAACATTCATTTGGAAAAAGCACACAGTGACCTTTGTGGTCCTATGAGAATTTAGTCATTGGCGAGTCCAAATTATTTTATGACATCCATCAACCATGCTACAATGAAATATTACTACAATACTACTTCCTTGAACCTTACAAATCATGAGGCCTATGTTGAAGTTAAAGACCTTGTCTGATTATGCCAACATGAATGCCTCATAAATAAAGAAATAGCTCTTGATTTTCTACCTTCAAAATTAGAGGTTGTTTTGGTACAATTCCTCCATATTTCTTCTTGATCACTTTCTCTTGCTAAAAACAACCTTAATCAGTAGAAAGCAAATTTTATAGTTTGAAACATGTGTCTACAAAGGACTATAACAATTTTGTAAATAAATTTGGAATTTCTATGTGAATTACGATCTACCCTTGAATAAAACTGCACATATCTGAACCCAAGAATAGCATCAAATACACCTCTTATTGAGAAAATTGCTTGTGTTTCTCTTCTGACTGTTGATTCACCTCTGTATTATTTCATTCATGATCCTTGAAACTATTCAAAAGATCACATTGCTCTTTACCACTAATCTCCTTGGTGTATGCCATGTTCTTGTTTTAATCCAATAGTTTCTGCGTAAGAAAATCTAACCCATGTTATGCACTTAAAAATGATGTAGAGATCATTCAACAACATTTAAACCATTTTATCTTGAAAATCAAGCGAGTGTGGTCCATAACCACCACAATAAATTTACTGTTTTTTTTACATCAAAACACCACACCTCACCTTGGTCGAGAATCAGAAGCATGCCACCCACCGCTTCTCCACTTGCTTACCCAATCACCAGGATTCACCCATTACACCGTTGGTTCACTCGCATGCTACTAAACACCGAGTCATTTATTACTCATCAAAATAGCCCCAAAATTTATATAACCTACTCATCTATTTGAATAGTAAAAACATGAAAGAATTATTGTGAATTTCACATTTTAGACAAGAAACACAAGGATAAATTTGACAAAAAAAAGTTGGATGAAGAAAAAACATGCATGAGGAAATTGCACATAGTGACCTTTGTGGTCCCATGAGAATTTAGTCATTGGCAAGTCCAAATTATTTTAGGACATCCATTGATGTCCTTCCAAGGTTGTGCTTTCCCAAGTACAAGCCATTAGCTCTGAAGTCAAACCCATATATTTATACATCATAAAAACAAAGATATTAACCCTTCTCAAAACATTTTGAAGCTAAAAAAAATATGTAATCTGATAGTTTACAGTCAATGAATCAGTTGTACCATGTGAACCCATAAAAATGTACATTGGAAGTCACTTCATGAATATGCAAAGTGGTATATTCTTTGTGTATACAAAATAATTTGGTGCATTTTAGGGCTCACAAACATTTAGAGTGAATATCAAGTCCAACACACTTAATCTAAATTCATAATATATAAAAGGTCTCTCTATAGATTTGCATTCATTACTAACTGAGAAAACACTCCAAATGCACAAAATATCAAGAGTAGCTCAAATACCAATCACCTTAGCCAATCAACTTGAATAGGGATTGCCTTTTTTGAAATAAAAAAGACAAAATGTCAGCATTTAAATAATTTCTCCAAAAAAATATGAGCAAAGATAAATAGCCAAATTATGAGAGAATTGACTTCCTACCAATGCCAAGAGACCGATCACTTTTTATGTGCCCCTTGGTTGATTAAACTTGTGGCAACAATCTATGAGTCCTTGGTGATATAGAATTGGTTTCCCATTAGGAGCTACTAGAAGAGAATGTCTCCATACTATATGAGTTCCCTTCTCTTGAACATCTGGACTCGACCTTTGAGAATAACCACAAAGATTTGATTTTGCAGACTCAATAGCAATCATGAAATTTGGAATTGATACACTGCCTTAAGAAGCATGTTTAGTATACTAAGCTTTAACATATCCAAATGAACTGCGTCTTCTGGGTTCCTCCTTCTATAATGTTATTTCGCCTATCCTCCTGCCTTAATAGTAATTTATGCCTAATAATAGAAGCATTGTGAGTTATACCAAACAAAGTATCTAAATGCCCTCACCATTTAAAAAACATCCTCAATTCTTGTACCACCCACCTCAACATCCACTCTAGAAATCTTGGTTATTCTTAATTGATCAAGAGTTTATAATTTTTAGGGTGGTATTCTACGTGCACTAAAATACCTATGAGGTCCACAACTATGTATGGGGGTTCATTGCAACCTTGGATATAGTATGTAAGTTGATGTGATGTTTTTCTTGTGGCTACAACTTGGTTTTGGTTCTCACCTAGCTATAATGATTCAAAACTCAGTCATCATCTCAGGCCATTGCAACATTGGATATATTTTGTGAGCTAATGTGATGTTTTGTTTGTCACAATGATTCAAAACTTAGTTATTATATCTCAATATTGACTTTCTCACTATATGTTTTGTATATGAACCCTTTAAAAAAACCACAGTAACATTTGATTTTACACTATTATCTCCCGAGCATGGGTGGGGGTTTCAGAAACTAGAGAGAGAAACTTGAGTGGTTATTGTTAGAAATTGTTGTATAAGATGTAAAGTTGCATGGTCTATAAGCAATCTAGATGCTATAACAGATATCTATTTTGAATTTTCTACTGTCTCTAGCCACCATGCATCTAATAGTATCCATTTCAACTGAGAATGTTAATATGTCACTGCGCCAATGACAACAACCATTTATTTTTCTTGGAAGGGCATCGATGGATGTAAAAAATAATTTAAACTTGCTAATGACTAAATTCTCATGGGACCACAAAAGGTCACTATGTGCAATTTCCACATGCATGTTTTTTCTTCATCCAAATTTCTTTTTTTCAAATTTATCCCTATGTTTCTTGTCCAAAATGCGAAATTCACAATAGCTCTTTTGTAACAGCACAAAGTAAAACTAAAATTAATGTCTTAATGGAAAACAAATTCTTACAAATGAACTTACCTATATTACCTGTACTTGCAGTCTGCGAAGTGATCACAAGATTTTGGGGACGACTCTCCTCCCAACTGTAAGCTCAATTGTGTAGGATTCCGCTACAACTGGCCACCCCCGAGCCCTCAATCAACGACTACTGCCAGTGCTCCTAAGTCTTCGTATACCATTCTCCCAAGAGAATGAAAGATAGAATAACGAAATGATGGAATGCAAGAATGCCTCTCATCTTCCTCACCATCTATTAAATAGAACAACATTGGATGGGGAACCACATGCACACACTCCATGTGTCTACATGCAACTTGATTTTTAGCCTTCTTGTTTTATTTCTTTACTTTTCTTTTGATTTTTAGCTTCTGTTTTATTTTCTTCTTTTGATAGCTTTACTTATTCTTTTATTGCTTTCTTTGTTTTATTACTATTTATTCTTATTTAGCTTTAGTGTAGTATTACTATTTTATTATTTTTATTTTATTTGTATATTTTTAAATTCATTATGATTTATATATTAATTATATTAATTATTATTATATATTATTTGTATATTTTATTATATTATTTATTATTATTTTATTATTTTTATTATTTTATAATTATTATTATTAAAGGGAGGGAGAGTCGTCCCCAAAATCTTGTGATCACTTCGCAGACTGCAAGTACACGTAATATAGGTAAGTTCATTTGTAAGAATTTGTTTTCCATTAAGACATTAATTTTAGCTTTACTTTGTGCTGTTACATCTTTCATGTTTTTATTAGTTACATAGACAAATAGATTATGTAATTTTTTGGGCCATTATTTTAAAATCAGGGTGAGGTGTGGTATTTTGATGTATTAAAGTATTATTTTCATTGGGGTGCTTATGGGCCACACTTGCTTGATTTTTAAGATAAAATGGTTTAAATGTTGTTGAATGATTTGTACATTATTATTAACTACATGATATGGGTTAGATTTTAAGCAGAACCTGTTGGATTAAAACAAAAACATGGCAGACACCAATGAGATTAGTGGTAAAGAGCAATGCCATCTTTTGAATAGTTTCAAGGGTCAAGAATGAAATAATGCAGAGGTGACACAATAGTTAGAAGAGAAACACATGCAATTTTCTCGAAAATAGGCGTAGTTGATGTTATTCTTGGGTTCAATTTCTAGATTGGAGATATGTGCAGTTTTATTCAAGGGTAGATCTTAATTCATATAGAAATCCCAATTTAATTACAAAATTGTAATAGTCCTTTGTAGACACATGTTTCAAACTATAAAAAATTGCTTTATACTGAATAAGGTTGTCTAAAGCGGGAGGAAGTGATCAAGAATACATATGGAGGAATTGTACCAAAAAAACCTCTGATTTTGAAGGTAGCAAATCAATATTTATTTCTTTATTTACAAGGCATTCATGTTGGCATAATCAAACAAGGCATTTAACTTCAACATAGGACTCATGATTTGTAAGGCTCAAGGAAGGAGTATTACAATAAGATTTCATTATATCATGGTTGGTGGATGTAATAAAATAATTTGGACTTGCCAATGGTTAAATTTTCATGGGACCACAAAGGTCACTATGTGAAATTTCCACATGCATGTTTTTTCTTCATCCAACTTTTTTGGTCAAATTTATCCCCATGTTTCATGTCTAAAATGCAAAATTCACAATAGCTCTTTCATGTTTTTACCAATTCGATAGATGAGTAGATTACCATGTTTTTTTGTCTAAAATCGAAAATTCACAATAACTTTTTCATGTTTTTACCAGTGAGATAGACGAGTCAGTTATATAAATTTTACAACCATTATTTTAAAACCAAGGTGACGTGCGATCATTTGATGTAAAAAAACAATGTTTTCATTGTGGTGGTTATGGACCACACTTGCTTGATTTCAAGATAGAATGGTTTAAACGTTGTTGAATGATCTCTACATTATTTTCAATTGCATGACATGGAAGCATAATCTATTGGATTAAACAAGAACATCGCAGACACCAAGGACATTAGTGGTAAAGAGTAATGTGATGTTTTGAATAGTTTCAAGGATCATGAAGGAAATAATATAGAGAGGTGAGTCAACATTCAAAAGAGAAACACAGGAAATTTTATCAAGAAGAGGTGTACATGATGCTATTCTTGGGTTCAATTTCCAAATTGGAGATATATGCAATTTTATGTAAGGCTAGATCTTAATTCACATAGAAATTCAAAATTGATTTACAAATTGTTATAGTCCTTTGTAGACACATTTTTCAAACTATAAAAAAGTTGCTTTCTACTGATTAAGGTAGTCTATAGTAAGAGGAAGTGATGAAGAAGAAATATGGAGGAATTGTACCAAAACGACTAGCAAATCACAATCTATTTATTTATTTATGAGGCGTTCATGTCGGCATAATCATACAATGTCTTTAACTTCAACATAGACCTCATGATTTGTAAGGCTCAAAGAAGCAGTATTGCAGTAAGATTTCATTGTAGCATGGTCCTTGCCTTCTCTTGATATTTTTATGTCTTTAAATAGTTGCCAAAGAAGTATTAATTAGTGGTATATGCTATTGCCTTACGTCGTTTCCTTTGCAACATCTAGAAATTGCTAATACGCTGCACCGAGTCATCTCTAATACAAACAAAAAGCACTAAAATTTACCATTGCATTATCTAATATATCCATGTAATTAGTATATAAATATATAGAATGAGAGAACATAAAAATAAAATGTAAAGAGTCACATGAACATTTTAGTATATACCAGTTGCAGGGCAATCATGTTTGTTTGATGATGATGATTGTTAATATCCATTGAGACTATCTTTGGTGTATTAGGTTTTGAGAGAAAAAAATGGTAAGGAACTAATTAGCTTACTTTAGAATTTTATTCACTCTCTTAATGTAGAATTTACAAACTGTTAAACAACATCATCATTATCATTTATTAAAAACTAAATATAATACGTTGAAAACCGACCAAGCTAAAAAATTGAAGTATTAAGAGGTAATTTCAAAATAATAATAAAATATGATAAAAAAAATATTTAACTAAAAAACAAATATCATTGAATTGAATATATTTTTAAAATCAATTTTCTCTATCTATTTGTTGTTATTCTTGACGTGACAATGCTTACATAATAATAATAATAATAATAATATATAATTACTGAAAATTTCAAAATACAATTTAGGTTTCCAAATCCAAAGCAAAATTAAAGCGCACCTCACACATGAAAATCACATGTTTTAGAAAAACACATTAGACATGACAAAATTGGATAGATCAAATATCCACCAATACAACTCTTTTCTTAAGTGATCTTTGAGTTATGCCAAATTTAGGAGGTTCCAATTACTTTTTCTCCAAAATGGAAAGGTCATCTGCAATCATTGCAAGTGAGAGAATTACATAAGGATTTGACATTTACAAAGCTACAAAAGTTTATGTATATAACCAAAAAAGAAAAGTGATAGGTTTCCAAAAAGTTGTTATGAAATAATCAACCAACAACAACTAAGGGGAGGTTCCAATTACTATATAAGCATTCTTCAAAGATCATTGAATTTTGTGGAATTTTGGAGATTTTTAACTATCACATAAATGAGGTTCCAATTACTACATAAGCATTCTTCAAAGATCATTGAATTTCGTGGAATTTTAGAGATTTTTACCTATCACATAAATGTTCTTGAGCTATCTTCATGTTCTTGAGCTATCTTCGGGTTTTCCTAAATTTAGGAGCGTGCAATCACCATATAAATATTGTTAAGTGATCATTCAGTTATGCTAAACGTTGCCCTAAATGTAAGAAGGCAAAAATATTTATATTATAAGTTATTAGTAATGTAAAACTTTTGCATAATTAAATCATACTTCGATGATTAATGACATTAGAATTAATGAGGTCAATGATTATGTGTATTAGAATATTTAACATTGAAATGTTTTTTTGTTTGTTTGTTTGTTTGTAAGCTGGGCGGGACTCTCTGATTTACATGTCCATTATGTACCCCTCTACGGGGGAAGGGTAGCCCAAGATTTAAACCCAAGACTTCCGGTTCGGTGAGACTTCATTTGCACGGCCTTGCCGCTTGAGCTACCCCATGTGGACATTTAACATTGAAATGTTGAGTGTATTAGAATATTTAATATAGAAATGTTGATTATCAAATCAAAATGCCAAAAAACTAATTATCTGAAAATGATGTGTTTATTTATTTTTTTATTGTTGGGAGTAACGAGAAGTTAAAGCATACAAGAATTTATATGTCCCTTTTGTGTTGATCTCCATCTAGATTACTGAAAGGATTGAATATTAATAGTAAAAAATTGCAATAAAAGGATTCACACATTAGCATTAGTGAAAACAACAATTAAATAAAGAATATAAATGAAATTTAACAATTTGGCATTCTGAAATTGTGAAACTAAATCTCGATTAGTGAAAACAACAATTAAATAAAGAATATAAATGAAATTTAACAATTTGGCATTCTGAAATTGTGAAACTAAATCTCGATTAGTGAAAACAACAATTAAATAAAGAATATAAATGAAATTTAACAATTTGGCATTCTGAAATTGTGAAACTAAATCTCGATTAGTGAAAACAACAATTAAATAAAGAATATAAATGAAATTTAACAATTTGGCATTCTGAAATTGTGAAACTAAATCTCGATTAGTGAAAACAAAATTTAAATCAAGAATATAAACAAAATTTAATAATTCAGCATTTTGAAATTGTGAAATTAAAGCTTTAACAAATATGACAAGACTTTGTAAAATTCAGTAGATCCTTGATCTATTGTGCGTTCTTTTCTCAGAAAAATTCAAAATTATACATATATTTAATGGAGAAAATTATACATGTCTAAAATACTTTCAAGTGTGGGACCTTTTGTGTTGATCTTGATTACTTAAAATAGTAAAAAAATGACAATAAAAAATCTAAAATTTAGTTAATGCTTTACCATCCCTAGTGTGTATTAAGTTTTCATGTTGCCAACATTTACACATCATTTCAAAAAACAATCTGCTCCATCTGACCAAAGAAAGACTTTGATAG
>APFE031330826.1:593-18821 GCA_000404065.3 Pinus taeda | reverse complement strand
TTTCTTTATTGAATTTTATACAACAATATTTTTTTTGAATCGAGTTTGAATTCCAATTTATATGGGGGTAATTATGGCTGTCAAACACAGAAAACAAAATTTTATAGAGTGATTTTTTTTTCGGAGTTCGTTGAAATCCAAAAATATATTTTACATTTTAGTGTAGTTCAGGAGGAAAATGGAACTTGTTCCTAACTCCTTAGTTTCAAACAATTCCCTCGGCAACTTAACATTAGTCTCTTCTGTGTCAATTTATTGAGGTCTAAATACAATTTAGAATTGGACGAGAAAAAAGCCCACACATGAATATGTATTGTCTTCCCATGTGGAGAGTGTTTATGACCCTCTTCATTTGCAACAACCATAGTAACCAAAATGCTTGACAACAAACAAGATGAAAGATCTATAACAACTTGGGATGAATGATTCGTTAAAATTTTAGTAACTTCCAATATTTCATAGAATAACAAATGCACATTAGATTTCTCAGAAGCACATGACATAATTACATCTGCAAAACTTTGCGATAACTCTTGAAAATATTTTCTCACATGAATAATTTGGAAGGAAGAATTTTAACAGTCCGAAGTGATGAATTCTTTACGGCGAAGCAACAGGTTCATGAGTTATAATAAAAATGAACAAATTGAATGGTTACACAAATCAAGATTCACTTAACAGTTAAAGGAGTGTGATCTAACTATAGAAGAACTTTCAATTGTTTAACATTGGATCTGATGGTACAAAGGGGTGCAAAGTGGAAATTAGGGGAGTTCTTCCTAGAGGAACGCTTTACGACGTAAAAATAAAAATCTAAAAAAAGTTTCTATTTGATGAGTGCCATAATAATGATTGTTATTGCAGTTTTTGCACAACACAATGCCACGTGGATAACTGCCCACCATAATTTAAGTAAGTATTTGAATAAAAAATGGATAGGAACAAGATGTAAACAAATATAATATAAAGTTTATTAAGCTCTTATTATGTTAAAATTTTATATTAGTTCTTAATGGCGTAGTCTAATTAAAATCCGGGAGAGATTCTAAGAAACTCTAGGTTAAGTTGTTTAATTTGTAGGATTCGAGTACCCGAGGGGCTTTTTAGGGTGTTGAATCCATTTATGCATTCAAAAAACTTTTTTAAACAACAAAAGGTCACATTCTTGCTTGAAATTGTATTGCCAAATTCTAGTGAAAAAAGCTATTTCATTTATAATTAGTCTGCTTGTTTTTAATTATATATATAATATATATAATATATATTAATTTCCCCACCACTGCGGGTGCCTAGTGTTGACAAATGTCGGCGAGCATTCAATGCGACAAGAAGTCATCAGAAATCTAGCGGCCATGTTGTTAATCCTCTTGCAGGCTTGTATTCACCTTGATATGATGCCTACACTCGTGAAACCTTGGTCATCGTACTTCACAGCTAGTTCGCATTACAAGAAAATAATGGTTCCTCATTATTACTTATAATGGTTGCTTGTTACGTAGGACGAAGGTGGCGTCATGGTGAGCCGATGCCCTCCCTTGAGTCTATTTCTAGTCCTTGCCACCTTGTCTCGGAAATACAATGTGTCTGGTGCTAATAATGCGGAGAAAGTATGTCTCTAATGCTTATCCTCTCTTCGCATTCAACAATTGGCCCATTCCTGGGTATACTGTGCTTATCTCAGAGGTGGAATGTTTGTGTAGCAATTGGTCGAACTCTCAGCCATCCTCGACCTCCAATGCTTGTAGGATGGTTTTGACATCTTCAATGACCCCCTAGGCTGACTATATTTATATAACCTTCCCAAAACATCCTCTATTTTCTTATCATTCACAGGTTATAATTACAAATGTGCAAGTCAAGGTCTGATCCATCCATCTCCTTATTACTCTGTCTATTGAGCACTTAGGTAACAATTTGTGCGATTTGAGTGGGGCGACAGAGCTCAATTGGAGCAATTCAAGCATGCTTGGTGAGGTTAGGAGTATAAGCACGACCTTGGCTATTGAATACTCTTCCACAAACCACACTTGCTGTAATACAAGAGAATTTCCCTCCAGGGTGCATAAGAACCAATTCACGGTTCACAGCCTACCCTGAATTGCAGTGAATAACAATTGGTTCCAAAATACTTCAATTAGTTTCTTGATGGGGTTAGGATGGTGTTATTTAGAAGTACAAGGCATACAATCTTTGTGCATAATGTGAAAACCTTTCCTAGGAGTTTGGGGAATCTCTTCATAGTGGAATTGCCCAGGGTTTCAAAGCTCCATGAGATGACCTATGATAATGCACCAATGGTCTGGGTCAGCAAAGACCGACAACTCGCAAGAAGCTTCCAGTTGGTGGGCGATCAAAACTTCATCCCTACACAAAGTTGGCAACTATGGGGATAAGTGGTGGTCAAAAGCTTCGCTCCACTTTCTGGCTCGAAGTCCCATTAAGGACATAGGAACGTGGTTAGTATCTCGTCATATTGTTATTCTCTGTAAAGAATTAACTTAGTTATGGAGCAATTGGATGCTTTTTGTCCTAGTTTAAATGATTCAGAGCTATAAATTTTGTGATCATAGGCACAATGGTTTTAGTCCAAGTCATTTTTTCGTTTTGTTGGATAAGTTGTTAGGAAAAATATTTGCAATCTTAAGAAGCTAAACTTATGTTATTGGGCTGGTTTCCCATCTAGGTGGCTAATATATTACTTGTTTATTAAATTATTTTAAATTTAGTAATATTTTGCAATAAATTTTAAATTCTCTTCCCAACTAAAACATGAAAATTAAAATTTTGAACATATACATAATTTTTTTTTTTAACAAATAAATAAATAAAATTTAAATATGTAAAAAAAAATTCATTTAATTGTATAACTAATAGTTTTCATGTGTGATTTTTTGAAAAGTTTTCCAGTCAAATTTGTCTACAATCCAAAAAGATTCATTGAAATAACAAGTTGTGAACTCTTTAAAATCAAGTGCCTCATGAGTTTGAAGGTGTTATCCATATATGTAATAAAAAACAAACCTAGGTTAAACAAGACAAATCAAGATTTGACTCCAATTATTTTTTTTGCCAAATTCATAACAAAAATCCACAAAATACTTCAAAAATCACCCTTAAAACAATAATTAAATATAAAAGATAAATAAATATTTATAATTACTTCAAAAATCACCCTTAAACAATAATTAAATATAATAGATAAATAAATATTTATAATTAATAGCAAGTGGTCGTCTAGCCCACCTGGTTGGGACGACTGGCTTGTGGCCTCCCCACCCGAGTTTGATTTATATTGCATGAAGCGCTGCTCTGCAACATATTGTACCATTTCGTATCGCCGCTCCGTCGGATTGCTGAGTTGCCTGCGCGCAACAGATGTTTGTCTCAATTTAGATGTACAGATGATTGTGTATAATGTATATGTTGCTTCTTCAACGGGGATGCCCTCTGTCCCTCGAAAAAATATTTATAATTAATGGAAAAACAATAATCAAAATGATTATATAGTTTTTAGAGACTATAAAATACATTAAAATAAAATATGGATAAACACAAAAAAAATAGAGATATTTTTTCAGTTCCCATTTGGAGTCATGCCGGGATTATTTATTTCCCTAATAACAGAAACGAAATCACCATCACAGAAAGCTGGTACACAGTGTTTTAATCATTTCAAAGGTGTTTTGTAAAGAAGCACCCCACCCACGTTCCATTCACATTGCATGAAGCGCTGCTTTGCAACATATTGTACCATTTCGTATCATTGCTCCATCGGATCACTGAGTTACTTGGGCGCAACAGATATTTGTCTCAATTCGAATATACAGATGATTGTGTATAATGTATATGTTGCTTGTGGGCGCAACAGAGATTTGTCTCAATTCAAATATACAGATGATTGTGTATAACGTATATGTCGCTTGTGTATAATGTATATGTTGCTTTTTCAGCGTGTGTATAATGTATATGTTGCTTTTTCAGCGGGGATGCCCTCCCCCAAAAATATTTATAACAATAATCAAAATGAAAAATATAGTTTTCAGAGAGTATAAAATACATTAAAATAAAATATGGATACACACCAAGAAAATAGAGATATTTTTTCAGTTCTCATTCGGAGTCACGCCACGATTATTTATTCCCGTAATAACAGAAATGAAATCACCATCACAGTAAAGCTGGTACACAGTTTTTTAATCCTTTCGAAGGTGTTTTGTAAAGAAGCACCGAATTCAAGTATAATAGAGATGGAAGCAACACTGACGTATGTGTCATCTTCTAAGGTCCGCGATGGTAATGACAAATCTGTGGACAACACTGATCATCTGGTAAAGGAGATGGAGCTGCTTACTGACGGAGGAGTATTGGCAGGGAAGGGTGGGAATTCGGCAGAGGATATTCCAATTGAGGCTCTCATTGATATATTTTCAAGGTTGGATTTGGAGGAAAGATGGAATAGTGCCTCTCTAGTATGCAAGGACTGGTTTAGGGCTTTCCAGGATCCGTCTTTCTGGCAAATTGTTGATTTCGAGAAGTATTTTGCAAGGAAGAGAGACACTGCTTCCTGGTGGAGTACAGAATTTGAGAAAAAAATGGATAAAATGGTGAAGCTCGCAGTCGATTACAGTCATGGGGATCTTAGAGAATTGCATATCAGACATTGCTCTGATGAAGCGGTCACTTATTTGGCCCAAAGGTATGATGCCAATCCACATCCTTTTCTGGTTCTTGCGTAATGAAAATGAAGAAAACACGGGTCTTTTTTGTCTCCCTTTTTAGCAGTTGATAATGAAGTGGCACCAACGCAATCTGTGAATTAACTTTATAGGATCTATATGGTGTTTTATATGAAATGTGGAATATGGTATTATTTTTCTCTTAATAAGTCATGAAGTGTTAGGCTCCCCTGGAGGTATCAGGGTAGTTCACAGCAACACCTCCTCTCGAGGTTTTAGGATAGTTCGCAGCCGCTGCCCCCAGCACAGATCTATCTCAACATAGGCTCTGTTATGCATGGAATGGTATCGAATTCCCTGAGGTGTCAATGTCACAGTCTTTTCACCCACTCGTTGTGATTACATAGTGTTAAAGTAGTTGTCTGTATATTGTGTGATTAAACAGTTTTTCAGTAGTTGTAGGTGAAAAACATTGAGATTGGCATACCAAGAACCTGATGCATCTTGGTCCTTAATAGATCTAGAGTTAAGATGGATGTCTGCAAGTGGCAGTTCACTGCCGTATATTGTGTGATTAAACAGTCTTTTAGTAGTTGTAGGTGAAAAACAATGAGATTGGCATACCAAGAATCTGATACATCTTGGTCCTTAATAGATCTAGAGTTAAGATGGATCTATGCAAAATTAAGATGGATCTATGCAAGTGGCAGTCACTCCCAGTTGATTTAGAACTAAAGTTTATATTAATTATATACATTTATGTCATATTTTAAAATTTTATGCAAAACAATATGAAGAAGGAAAATAATAATTACAATGTTGTAGTGAGACTTTAAAGAATATGATTTAACAACTTTAAGTTTATATATATATATATAACAAATTAGTGAATTACATATAAGATTTAATTTAGAAACTAAAACATTTACATGATGATGATACAAATTTAATCAAACATACAACTATTACTACATCAATGATGATAAATTGAAAAACGCACAAGAAATTAAAACCATAAACTGTAATTTCTCATTCAATCATCAAAATGAAAATGTATTACATAGATATTGACTCTCCAAGTCATCGCTACTATAAGCGGGAATGCTAATGACAAATACAATATAGTGTAGATAATAGAACCATAGATAAAGATGGAAGAATCTCATAGGTCATGTGATGCAAGAGCATTTTTCAAGGTTTATAAGACCTAAGAGTCTTATCACACATTTACTAAAGGGAGTGGGTTCCCTTAATTATTTATTTAATTTTCTAAGTTTATTTTGAGTTTTAAAGAGGCTGGAATGTAATTTGATTAATGGAGAATATGTCGTGAATGTAGAGATCTTAGAGATAGTTAAGTAGTCCTAGGAAGAGTGAGGATTTGAGGGATTTAAAAGATTAATTTGGGTTTCTGTTTGAGAAAAGAGTAGAGCTGGAGAGACACTTTGGGAGAGAGTGAGAGATTGTTGGATCTGAACTAAATTGGTTCATGAATCCGTTTTTGTATAAATTGTGATCTTTTGAATAATTCGAGAGGTGAGCTAGAGGTTAGCTAGAGGTTAGCCAAAGGTTAGCTAAGAGCTAGCTAGGGGTTAGAAAGCAAGAAGATAGTAAGAGCAAGAGTGAGGAGTTAGTAAGAGCAGTAGATGGATTTTATGGAAAGGAACTGAAACAGTCAAATGTGACTGTTTCCCTTGTAAATATTTTATAAAATAACAAAACAATGTGGATTTGTATATATCATGTGTGGGAATGTGTCTGTATGTGTCTTAATAACCTTATGGTGCATTGACTGTGAATCTGAGAAATACTATGGAATTTTTGTGTTGAATAGAATGAATGATTGACGGAATTTACTTTACGGGATTAGTATTTAATTGTCTAATAAAACCTGTGTATAGGCATGTAGAAATCAGGATTTCCCTTTTGAATGGATGGAGGGATCAGCTGGAAGTGAGCGCAATTGGTTTTCACAGTAGACAGAAGAAGATTGAGAATTATCTTCTATAGTGGAGGACACATGCTTTTTCTCAATTTCCTAAAGGATTGTAAAGAGACAATGAAGGGCGAAAGAACGGTGGAGATTAAGTCGCATGGTTGAAAATGGAAGATCGACGGTGTAGAAAGAATTAAAACGGCAAAGAACGGGAATCGTTGGATCGGCCAGATCGACAGATAATAACGATGGAAGAGGAATGGCGGAGGAAACATCATAGCCGTCTGATGGGAGGAGATCCACGGTGATCGCGTGAAAACTTGCAAGCAAGTTACCTCGGCTAGCAGACCCAAGAAAATCATTAAAACAAGTTTAAAGTCCGGAGGTGATCAGATCGTCCGTTGAAAGGCGATCAGACGCATATCGTGTGCCAACAAGCGTGGACCTTAATTCTAAAAACAGACGCGATAAGGTTTTATACAACGAGATTAAAACCTCGTTGAGATTCGGCCATCTAGACCGTTCGTTGGTTGAATGATCGGACAGTAATTGCGCTCGAATGTGCGTGTGGGTTAACATTTCTGGCGGACCTGATATGTTATGAATTGGGGTTTATCTCTTTTTGGGTTTCGGTCATATGCGTTCAAAGAAGGATTGACGGTGATTGGTTGGGTTTCGTTGTGTTTCTGCCAATTAGAACGCTTCTGAAATATACATGGGCCCATAACCCACAGGTCCACACACTAATTTTGTAAAGATGCAGCTTTGCTGTGTTAAAGCAGCTGAGTTGTCATCATCATGAATGTCAGTAGCCCCCCATGTCATTGTCATCAAAACCAACATCACTGCTAGTGCTTTCTCCTCCATCCTCCTTTGTGGTTCTCATGTAAAATGTTTATAGTTTTAGATGATGATGATACAAATTCAATTTTAAAACTAGTGCATATAACCAAAATAACACTGAGTACAATCCATCTTTGAACCATAATTACATCAACAAAGAGGCTCGAAATGGCCTCTAGAGTCCAAAAAAATTCATGCTACAACAAATAATTACATATCATTAAAATCATTGCCTATATTAGGATCCTCATCATCAATATCACCCTCTAAGCATTGAAATGAGATAGAAAAAGCTTAACATGTCAAATCGAGGTTTTTTTGAGTGATGGGTACATTTTCACTAGGGTCATGACAAAGAGTTCAATAATCACTGCCGCCAACATTGAGGTATAAAGTGAGCTTGGTACTATTCATTAAATGCTAGTTCCATACCTTCATACATGACAAAATCAAATGGAAACGTTGCAATCCCCCAAATCTTGAATTTTTGAAAAATGTTAAGTTTGTTGGATTTTGAGTGGGATCTAAAATTATAATATCTCCATATGAAATCCAATGAGGTTGGAACCATTCTCAAACATTCCGAAACAATTAATGATCGTGTAAAAATTTAAGTAAAAGAATGTCATTGTCATCCTTTTTATTTCAAGAATTTATCATTACCATTAATTACACAGCATTAATATTGCTTGGACAAATCCATTTATGTAATATCCCCAATTTTGTGAGCATGAGAAATTTGCCTAATTTTGGTGATATTAAGTAAAAGGGCAAATATTATTTTGGAGAAAGGTGGCAAGTATTATTTTATTTGAGATTGACGACAAATTATTACTATATTAAAATAGAGGCAAAAGTCATTTAGTGGAAAATGGCCCCCTCCAACAAAATAATAATTAAAAAAAGAGTCTAGAAGCATGGGGAGAAATTATAAAAGGAGGATGGACTCATTTGCTAATCATATTTTGACTATACACTTCAGATTACATTTTCTCTTGGAGATGTTTAGCACAAGAAGAGAAGTGTTGTTTATCACAGGAGTTCCAAGTGGAATTTCACCCTCATTTCAGAGAACTTCGAGTGTCTCCCTAGTGAGGAAATTTGGGGAGTCCAATTCAGGATTTCCAGAGAGCTTAATTGTAGGTGTTCACCCAATTCTATGCACTTCCTTGATGTAGAGGTAGTTTGTGGAGCACAAAGTTATTTAGCTTGAGTGCATCGGGAGATTCGATGATTTGCAGAGAGATTTCCTATCTTGAGATTGAAATTTTGGTAGTGTTTCGTAGGGCAAGAGTCTTGGCCATTTGGTGATCTAAATTTCTCCATTTTGGCAGTATGTGGAGCTCATTAGAGAATGCTTGTGTAGGGGAAAAGAGAAACTAATTTTTGGAGGAGATTGGCTGGAGGAGAAGGTAGATTTTAGAGGGGATTTTGTGTGGAATTTTAGTGGCATTATAGCAGAAGAATTGAGAATTTTTGGAGCATTATTTCTCAGTGGTGCGTGTAGCCAGCTAGAGGGCCACTCGCACTATTTGGTGGGCTCTCTCGTCGCTTGGAATTAGCCCAAACCCTTTTTGGGTTTTTGTGGGTATTTGGGGAGGAGTTTGTTGCTGCATTATCAGCGTGATTTGGGCAATATTTAGGCCAAAAATCCACTCTCTTTCAACAGTGCATTTTACTAGTTCGCTGGCAATCTGCACCCTTTGTGGGTTTCCTGGAGAGTTGGTTTGGGGCCAATCCCTTTCTGGGTTTTGTTGGCCTTGTTGAAAAAGTGCACCAACTAATTTCTTAGAATTTTCTGAGCACTTCTGAGGGCATATTTTCCGTTTCCTATCTGGTAGCAGTAACAAAAATTTATTTGGTCAGTGCAGAAATCGGGGAGGAGATTCTACAACACTTGGGCTTCATTATTATCACTTGAGTTTTGCCTTGCTTGCTTGTAGCAAGCCCAGGTTCTACTATTACCATCTATTGTACCCATTCTGCTCATATTACTAAAACGGCTTAGCGCTTGGTTCATATTTCTGGTGTTTAATTCATATGCTTTCATGTTTTTGAGATTGTAATTTGTAGTTAGTTCATAGCCTCTGTTATTTCCTATATTTTCCTATTAGGAATATTACAGTGGTATTAGAGCCATGATCTGTGGCCAGCTGTGGGCCTTAAGCCAAGTGATGACAAGCCCTAAATGAAAAAAAAGATAAGAAATCATGGGATCCAAAGAAAGATTAAAATCAAACAACTTGGCAGTAACCTTGAATGAGGTGATTAGGATGCAACAAATGATGATTGATGTGGGGGGGGGGCGACTGATTCATACCACAATTGGGAATCAAGACCATTCTCAATTCTATAACAAATCCACTATGCCCAAAGTTATGGATAATGCATCAAGATGGCAAGACATGATTGCAACTGATGTGGAGTTATTGGCAACAAATTGGAGGGCATGCCAATCATTGGGACATGACATTCACATGTCCCTCTTTTTTGGGAGTTTGGTGAACTAAGCGACATGCACAAATCAGTGGGAATTCAGTGGAATTATGCAGGGATGATGAGGAGGATTAAGGCAGAAGATGAAAAAGTAGTTGAAGGGGCCATGGTTGGCAAGGAGATAGTTGAGCATACACCGGTTGGTGAGATGTCGACATGAAGTACCCAGTGTTGTGACCGAGTTTTCAGGGGATAGCAGTGCACCAAAGATTGATGAGGTGCTTGGAGCCATATTCACCGTTGATGAGGAGTCGATAGGTACAGAGGCATCCAAACCTGTGATAGAGTTTCCAGACAGTAGCTACCTATCGTTTATTGATAAGGATGTTATGCATGATGAGCTAATTGTGGAGGGGAATTTAGTGGCTCATGTTGAGCCCATGGTAGAGGAGGATGAGCAACCATCCTTGGAGTCAGCCATCGACGAGGAACAGTTAGGTGCATTGGTAGCCAACAAATCTATTGTGCTTTCAGACGACAGTCCCCTTTAGGCATACATTGATGGGGCTTGTAGCATTATTGGGCTCACCTCCTTGTGTTGGTGAGAGAGAAGCCATGTTACGTAGGCAGATTACATGGATTGGCCAGACTAGCGAGATGAGGCAACACGAGTTGCGCAGGGTGCAACATTCATAGGATGGAGGACTTGCTCCATGTATGGTTCATGCATTCGATCCCCCTCTCAAGGTTGGTGACGAGAGATATTGAGTTGGTATCTGGAGTAGTTGGCTAAGAAGTTAGATGCATCCATGGCCACAAATCAACAGGGATTATTGATTACTAGAGGGGCTTGAGGTCTAGACTGTTGTTGGGATCCAGGTGGGATTCTCCATCAGATCATGGAGTCAGTAGGTGATGGTAGTAGCTGCATGACGGACTTAGTGGTTGGGCACACACACCCTTTCATATCCCCTTCAGAGTTCCTAACAACACTAGTGACAGGATGGATTGATAGGGGAGCAGGCAAAGTTCATGAATTGTCATGGCATGTTGGGAGTACAAGGGATTGTAGGATGATTAACCGACTCTGGTAGGAGTTGGTAGGAGGAGGTGGCATCGACATGCCACCAAATAGGTATTGTATGGAGACCATGCTCTCTCACTGGTATATTGGACACAGGAGCTACCGAGGATAGGATTAGTAGTGTCATTCACGTTAGCATGTGAGGAGTTAGGCTGCTCAGGTCTATCTGGGGAGATGAGGAGATATAACTCACATCGTAGAGGGCTTACTAGCAAAGTGGTGGATGCGTTTGCGTATGCGAGATGGCATATGATACACAGTGGTATGACAGTAGGCAATGGTACCCAAGGGTGCACAGAGATATGTCGCAGAGTCCAGTGTTATGCAGAGGGATGCGACTTGATGCATACATACCCAATTTTAGACCCTAACATCCAATGTTGTATAGAGGTATGCAGTGATGAGCAGTGCCCTGTAGAGGAGCATGGAGATGGATGGTTGTTTGATGTCGCATGTTGGTTTGCATTAAGCGATTCACATCGCATCGAGTACATGTGGGGAGTGCCAGGTACAGTGACACAGGGAAGATATGAGATGGTACAGCCGTAGCATGAGGTATCTAGTGTTGTATAGGGATAGGCCACAGGGTACAATGCCAGGTCGAGGAGTATAGGGATACTCGGTGGGATGCAGGGGCATATGGTGCTATACAACGAGGTCTTAGAGGGTTGCCTTCAGGGAGACTTATGGATGGAGACACTGGGCATACCTTTGGGTGTAGTTCACCCAGGATCGACGGGGACGCAGATGAGCTATACTCAATGGTATCCAAAGGGACTCACACGCTTGTCCTTCTTATATATCACTTACAGGCATAAACAATTTGTCTGTTGTCCTTTCACACTCTGGGCGCAAGCAACGGGGATAGGGAGCTCACTCGAGATATTGGGATGACACTCAATACAATAGGGGAGAGACTTCTCAACGGTGGCATTGGGTTGGTGCACGAGTTGACAACCACAGGTTGGGGGATGAGGTGATCATCTGCAGGGGTGGCATATCGTTCATCAGTGAGCCTACGCCTGGGGAGCTAGTCACGAGGGAGACATGTGTCACTCTTTCCACAGGGCACGCCAGGACCATGCATGAGAAGAGGATATTGTGTACAGGTGAGGCAACTTTCCAGTATGTGTCCGACCTCCAGACATTTTATTGTCACATTATCGAGAGAGCAGATGGCAGACTTAGTGGTGATGGTTCGCAGGAGCAAGATGAGTCCGCATACACTGATTCGATTGCGAGTATCAGATACCCATCTATTGGCTGCGTTTCAGGGTAGTTATTTGGCACATGTGGCTTCTAGCAGTCATTGATACTACGCAATGGCAGGCACATGGCAGTTTAGCATGCATCATATTAGTTCATGATATATGGGGCCTATATGTTGGTTGCATGTAGGGACTACAAACGAGGCACAGATGAATTCCAACAGTTATTAGAGCTATGCCGCAGTAGGTCTGGCAAGGGGATCCAGGGATTCACTTGGTTGACAGACTACTCCATCTCGTGAGAAGGACCATAACAGAGAGTGATCTAGGTCACTTTGGGGTTGACACATGGGGGATCATTAAGGCCTCCATTGTTTGGCGAGGCAGGCTTCTTCAATTGCAGCTTAGGATCGAGACTATTGATGGGTGGGTAAATATTGACATCATAGAGACATCTGGGTAGGATGAGCTTGGCCTTCATTAATATTTCGCCTCCAAGTTTCATGGGAGGAGGTTGTAGTGTGCACACGATGGGCAGCCTATTCAAGTCAGAGTGGCACAATGACAACATGGTGGCGCTTTTCAGAGATGATGTAATATTCCTAATTAGCCATGGCTAATTGGAATATTCGATTTTGCTCAATTTTGCCTTCTATAGTTATTTGTAAATAAAAAGGTGAGGAAAAGGGGACATAACTCACTTTTAGAATAAAAGTCACTCCTTGTAGCACAATGTTGTGACTTAAAGGGGAGCCAAGGGGGCCAAAGGACCACGCAGAGATGGGGCCCACGCAGATGCTTGGAGAGACTGCACACATGGGAAAAGGAACACGTGGCAAGAGGAGATTACGTTGGAGGAGGTGAGCCTTGGGATTGAGAGAGGCCAATGCTATAAAGGAGAGAGGAGCCTCCTCATTTTGGCATTCAGTTATGAGCATTTGAGCTAGTCACTTCGACTTGGAGCACGCTGGCTGTTTAGCCTGTCTACAGCACTGTTTAGTGCACTGAGTGTCTCCGTTCGAAGATCTCATCCTTAGCCTCGGGGGACTTCGAGTGCCTACTCGGGCAAGGCAGTTTCAGCAGTCTTTTTGCAGTAGTTTTGGTCTTTGGCATTGAGGTGGAGCTGAGCATTGGAGGACTGGGCAGTCTTGAGAGAGAGGGACACAGTTCTTCTGGGGCAGTTCCGGATTGGGGGTTTGTGGAGGAGTTGAGCTGGGAGATTGAGCAAGAGATCAACTCTTGCATATTGGAGGAGTTTGGCAGAGTTTCAGGCAGTGTTTTGGAGGATTCTACTCAGTGGCAGCGCACAGCCTTGAGGGATTACGTGATTCCCCAAGGGGTGATTTTCGGGGGTCAGCCATTTCAGAAAAGCTTTCTGGGTTTTCTGAGTAGAGGCTAATTCTAGAGTTTCAGCATCTTCTGAGGAGGGGAACAACCCGAAATCCTCATTTTGTTTTCCAGTAGTAGCAGCAGTGTGGCAGTTTCCTAGCAGCATCCACGCAGTGCCGAAAGAGGCCATCCCTTTGCTATTCTGAGTGTATTTCTTCACTTGCCTGGTACAAGTCGAGGTGCCATCTTTCTGATCACCTCCTGTACTCATTCTATTACTTAGTATAATAAAATGGCTTAGCATTTCTCTCTGCATTTCTCGAATCTCTCCTTATATTTCATGTTTACATTATTATATGTTGCACCACTGTTATTTTTATCATTTTGAGCTTCCCGGTTATTATATCATTTGTGCATATTTGGTTGGAGTTTACTAGGGTTTTGGGGAATATCTCTGAAACGGGATATTACAGTGGTATCAGAGCATAGATCTAGCTCAGCCTGGGGAGCTAGCAATCTATGACACTGGGGGAAAAACCTTACATCTGTTACAGAGGTAGGAGATACAGAGACACTGGGCGTGTAGGTTGGAGAACACTTACGGAGAGGGAGACTGTGTTCCGGTGGTGGACGCAGAATAGGAGGAGCCTGCGGTGGACGCAGAACAGAAGGAGCCTAGGGTGGACGCAGAGCAGGAGGATCCGATGGCAGATGAGGACAGGAAGAGATTTGCGAACATGCTCCTCAAATCAGTGCAGGATCTGTAGAGGCAGATTGAGGTGATGGGGCAGAGATTCATGGCGGTGGAAGCTAGACAACGTGAGAACCCACGGGTTTTCCACGCTGGTGAGGGATCAGGTACATCCCACCATTTTCCAGAGCAGGGTGCCGCTTAGCATGATATTACTCCATACATGGACTCACATGCCCCTACACGCTCTACCATGCCCACTTTCCTAGGAGCAGACACGAGGCCCGGAGCATAGCAGGAGGCAGAACCCAGTCATATGGGTGATTATTTTGCAGAATACCAAGCCTATGGGCAGAAGTTCAGGGATCCTCTCTCATTTAGAGACTTTGTTCAGCTTCAGTGGGATAGTAGACCCCGCGACCATCACAGAGGACATTGGCATTATCACGATGGAGACACCCACCGCACAACTAATAGGTTCCACTTGCCTACATTTGATGGTTCATCAAACAGTTCGGCAAGGTCTTGGGTGGAGAAGTTGGACATCTATTTCCAGCTTAACCAAATGTCGGAGGCAGAGGCCATCAAGGTGGCGACATTACATTTGGATGGTGAGGCCCAAGATTGGTGGTTCTATGGGATGGTTACACTCGGACACTCCTCAATGACGACATATGCGAAGTTCACTAGGAGATTGATGGAGAGGTTTGACCGGGGGGATCCGGAACAACACTTTGTTGAGCTGACGAGGCTCAAACAGACGGGGAGCCTAGAGACCTACATTGCAGACTTCCTGAGGATTTCAGTGATGGTACCAGATCTATCCACTGCACGGAGGATCTACATGTTTGTTGAGGGGTTAGCAGAGCCACTTTGGGGTCTAGTCAGATCCACTAGACCAACCACACTCCAGGATGCTATCAGCAGGACCCGGGTCTTACAGGATGCCTTACCTAGGACCCGGACACCTTATCCCAAAGACAAGCTTTCCAGCGTAAGGGGAAGGACGTGAGGATTCCGCCTCCAAAGGGGAATCCAGGATGAGCACAGATTGATGACGATGCCAGGAGGGAGTTGAAGAAGAAGCGGTTGTGCTTTACTTGCCAGGAGCCGTGGGCACCCGGACATAGATGTGCTGCTGGCAAAGCACATTTTATTGAGGTTTTCTCCGAGAGTAGCGGGGAAGAGGATGAGGAGGATGACGTGGAGGCAGGAGATAGTCATGCTATGCAAGGTCCCTTGCCGCCTCCACCAACAGTAGTAGGTGGTGCAGCTTTTGCACATAACGGAGGATCCCTTGCAGCGTTGCGAGGAGTTCCCAAGTATTTGACGCTGTGCGTACGGGGGACAGTACATGGCCAGTGAGTATCAGTTTTGGTTGACAGTGGGGCCACCCACAACTTCATCGATGCACAGATGATTGAGCGGAGAGGTATACAGACAGAGAGCTTTGATGGATTCTCAGTTTTGGTCCCAGACGATTAGACCATGGTGTGTGCTGGTTCCAGAGTTAACAGTAACGATGGGCACCTATACACTGACTGACCACTTCTTCGTGGTCAATATTCCAGACATCAACATAGCACTGGGTGTTCAGTGGCTTATCACTCTAAGGAAGGTCACTACAGATTGGAAGGCCCTAGAAATGGAGTGGGATGATGAGAAGACAGGGAAGCATGAGAATATACGGGGACAACACACATACCCGCCTCAGAGTGTTTCGGCTCATCGGATGGACGCAATCTTCCGGAAGGGAGACATAGAGTGGACAGTGGAGATGTGTGCCTCAGAGGTAGGGGCTACAGGGTAGACAGTGCACCCAAAGATACAGTCCATCCTTGACCGGCATGCCACAGTGTTTGGGGAGATTCCGTCGGGACATCCACTGGATCGGGGGTTTGAGCACACCATTGAGCTTGAGCAGGGCATACAGGCAGTGATTACTACCCCCTATAGGCATCCCAAGGCCTATCGGGATGAGATTGAGCAGGCCATTCAGGAGTTGCTGGCTCTTGGGCACATTCGGCCGAGCACGAGCCCTTTTGCTTCTTCCGTGGTGTTGGTGAAGAAGAAGGACGACACATTGAGGATGTGCATTGACTACAGGGCCATGAACAAGAAGACGCTGAAGAACAGGTACCCCATACCCAAGATCGATGAGTTGAGAGGAGCACGGTTCTTCTCGAAGATTGATTTGAGATTTGGGTACCATCAGATTCGCGTGAGGGAACGGGGCATTCCCAAGACCGCCTTCAGGTGTCACTATGGGCACTTTGAGTTTTTGGTGATGCCCTTCGGGCTAACCAACACCCCAACTACATTCCAGTCTTGCATGAATCACATCTTCCGCAGTCACTTAAGGAAGTTTGTGTTGGTGTTATTTGATGATATCCTCATTTACAGCAAGACTTGGGAGGAGCATCTCCAACACATTGAGACAATATTGCGCATCTTGGAGGAGCAACAGTTCTATGCCAAGCTCTCCAAGTGTGAGTTTGGGTTGACAGAGATGTTATATTTGGGACACATCATAGGGATGGACGGAGTGAGGGTCCACGAGGAGAAGATCAGGGCCATCAGAGATTGGCCGGAGTCGAGAAACGTGATAGAACTTCGAGGATTCATTGGCATTTGCACTTACTATCGGAAGTTCGTCAAGGGTTTCTCATAGCTTGCTGCACCCCTGACAGATTTGACGAGGAAGGGGGCATTCAGTTGGTCGGATATAGCGCAACGAGCCTTTGATAGGTTTAAGGAGGTTATGAGCAGCTGCCCAGTGCTTGCATTGCCGAATTTTACACAGCCATTTGTTTTGGAGTGTGATGCATCGGGAGAGGGGATCGGCGCAGTGTTGATGCAGGGAGGTCACCCTATAGCCTTTGAGAGCCGGAAGCTCCTTCCACACGAGAGGTTGTATTCTATATACGACAAGGAGATGCTGGCCTATCATGCATGCCTTGGTCAAGTACCGACAATATTTGGTGGGTAACAGGTTCAGGGTGAGGACTGATCACAACAGCCTCAAGTTCTTTTTGGAGCAGAAGCAGCTACAGGAGAGGCAACAGAAGTGGATCAGTAAGATCCAAGCGTATGACTTTGACATTGAGTATGTCAAGGGTAAGAACAGCGTGGTAGCAGATGCCCTTTCACGAAGACCAGCCACGTTGTCTCTTATGAGCTTGGACGCAGACTGGAGGGCTCGACTCCTAGTAGAGTACTCCAAGGATAGATTTACATGTGAGGTTCTGGATGGGTAGGTGGTGGATGACAGGTATAGGGTGGTCGATGAGATCATCTACTACAGGGACTGGATCTTCTTGACTGAAGGATCTCAGCTCAAGAAGAAGATACTTCAGGCGTCACATGATTCACCATTGGCAGGTCATCATCGGTTTACCAAAACCTATAGGGCCATTAGAGAGAGGTTCTCATGGAAGGGCCTCAAGGAGGACGTACTCCAGCATGTCCAGGAGTGCGATGTTTGCCAGAGGAACAAGGGGGAGATGAACCATCCAGCTGGATTATTGCAGCCTCTTCCCATTCCAGAGGCGAAATGGGAGTGTATTTCGATGGAACACAGGGTTGCCCATGGTATAGGGCAAGGACTGCATCTTTGTTGTCGTTGATCGACTGACAATGTACTCACACTTTTTCGCCATATCCGCACACTACACAGTAGCGCAGGTGGCCGAGCTGTTCTTCAGAGAGATTTTCAGGTTACATGGTCTTCCCAAGACCATCACCAGTGACAGGGACAACCATTTCATGGGCAGATTTTGGCAGGAGCTTTTTCGATTGGTGGGGACAAAGTTGACACCGAGTACTAGTTATCACCCAGAGACGGACAGGCAGATAGAGATAGTTAACAAGTGGCTGAAGGGCTACTTGTGTAACTATGTCAGTGGGTAGTAGCGAGCATGGCTGAAGTGGCTGCATCTGGGGGGAGTACTGCTACAACACTACACATCACATGTCCATTGGTATGTCACCATTTTATGCTTTGTATGGATATCATCCCTTATCTT
>APFE031330823.1:51092-62440 GCA_000404065.3 Pinus taeda | reverse complement strand
CATCCCCCTCCCCTTACTTCTCCCCCTCCCCCTCCAGGAAGAAATATGGATGATGATATTAAGGTGCCTGTTTTCAAAGGAATTGGATCAGAAGATCCATAACAGTTTTGGTTTTTATGTGAAGTTGTATGGAGTGCGAGCTAGATCAATGATGAAAATATAAAGAAAGTGCAAGTCATTACGATGCTTCGAGGCAGAGCATTGACATGGTTTATGAAG
Source organism: Pinus taeda (assembly GCA_000404065.3). Classification (NCBI taxonomy): domain Eukaryota; kingdom Viridiplantae; phylum Streptophyta; class Pinopsida; order Pinales; family Pinaceae; genus Pinus; species Pinus taeda. The sequence continues at coordinate 62,221 of APFE031330823.1, read as the reverse complement.
TATTCAAATAATCAGATTAGAAAATTTGCAGATATTAAAACAACGCTGATAGGAGAATTTAAGAAGTTGAAGTTTGAGTCACAGTGCATCACTGAGTTAAAATAAATTAAACATAAACCTACTGAGTCTGTTTGGGAACTTGATCAGATTTAAGGAATTGTTGGATCAAGTGAGCTTCGAAATAGCTTTGCAGCAACATCAAGAATGGTTTATAGCTACGCTATTATCGCATATCAGATTACCATTGATGCAACAAAAGATAACAAGTCTAGCTGAAGCTCTACAGATTGTGATGAAGTTGGAAGCTTCGCCTATAGGATATACTAATGCAAGTTTGCAACAGATTCAAAGTCAGCTGGAAAACCTAACCTTGTAGAGAGAAGATATCAAGAAAAGAAAAGAAGTCAGAGAAGAAGTATGGTGTAAAGTGCAGGTCAGAGGGCCATTCTAAAGAACAACATCCTATCTTTAGGGATTACATGGCTAGTGGGGCACCGAATCCCTTAAATGCAAGATCCAACCTGTGGTGCGAGATATGCAAGACCAGAGGCCAACATCACTCAGAATATTGTTACCTGTTACAGAAATATGTGTAGACCCCAAGGAAACTATATTGCAAATTCTGTAAATCAATAGGACATTATGAAAATAATTGTCGAGCTTATGAGCTAATGATGGAGCACAGTGTTGACACTTATAGAATCCAAGAAGAATAACATGGACATGAAGGCAGTGGAAAACACGGCGGTTGAGGAGGGCCAAGGAGGCTACCAAGGAAGAGGTCGAGGTGCTGGAGCTGGTTGAGGACATGGACATATCATTTGCTATAACTGTAGCTAGGTAGGTAATTTTGCGAGAGATTGTTAGAACCCTACAACAACATGTAAGTACTGTAAATCCTTTGACCATGTAATTGAAGAATTCTCTGTACTTATGGAAAAAATGCAAGAAAAAAGGAATCAACAACCGACAAAAAGTATTCAAATGATGACTGTTGAAAGGAGGATCGATGAACCTTGAATTAATATTGTCACTAGAAATGGAGCTACGATCGAAAGTGATAAAGCAGATAAGAAGGGAGAATCTGAATGTACATGGGTTAGAAAAACTATTGAGAAAAATCTTGTTTTTAATATTCAAAAGGAAAAAGAAGTATTTACAGAATCATAGCAATACTTAATGGATGTTGGCGCTTCGACCTCTAGTGCGCAACCAAAGCAAAGAACTAGCTACAACGTGTCATTAGCTTTGACACAGAATCAAGCTTCAACGCAGAACCGAGCTTCGACACAGGATCGAGCTCCGAAACAAGACCATGATTCAACAAATCAAGCAGGTATTTTAAAGACTTTTCTGCAAACTTGTATGAAATTATTAAGAGATCAAAAGGCTGTAGAAGGGCTTCAATAGTTGATAGATTCCTGTGCATCCAAAGAAGCATTGCGAAGTGAGATGTGCGCAATCAATAATTTACATCGACGAAAGAGAAATGGAAAAGAAACGAGGCTTAGTACGCAGATAGGAGTATATGAGATGGATCAAGTTATCATGAATCTGGGATCTGATGCTAATGTCTTAACGAAGCAGGCATGGAAATTAATGGGTAAGCTAAAGCTACAGTGGTCGCCTATTCAGTTAAGGATGGAAAATAAGCAAAATATCTTCCCCTTAGGAAGACTACTAGGTGTAATGGTGAATATTGAAGGAGTTCACACTACTATTGACTTTGAAGTAATAGAGATCCTTGATGATAATAACCCTTATCCTGCCTTGCTTGGACTTGACTGGGTATTTGATAATATGGCCATAATTAATATGAAGAAGAGACAAATGATATTTGAAGGAAGCAATATGAGAGTAATTGTTCCCTTGGATCCATCGAAAGGAGTAAGATATATAGAACCAATCAAAGAAGAGTATTGCGCAACTGACATAGATAATATCTATCAAATGACAACGCACGAACAAGATTTTTTTAACCCTACTGTAGAAGGCAAGTTGAGTTGGGAGCATGATAGTTCTTGTACCTCAGACTCAGAAGAAGAATTGGAGAATTGGCAGAATAGGTTGCATGAAGTATCTACAAGGCGTTGTGTAAGAATCACCAAATCAGTTCGCAGTATAACATTCGAGGTATGTAATCTGACTTCTTATGATGGCTTAATTATATAAATACTTTTATTAATGATTATGAAGAACAAGTTACAGAAAATCAGAGGGTGTCAGCCTTGGATATAGCCGTGAAATATACTCCTTCTAGATGGTGGGGCGCACACAAGAAGAATATAGGAGATTGGCAGGAATGTCAAAGGTTGATGTGGATAAGATTTGGTCAAATCAATATAGAGATGGGAATAAAATACGATGATCAAACTAATCCTAGGGAGCATATCCTGTTATGTACTACAAAATGGAAGGAGATTCCACAACAAGAATGGGCACATGGATTCATTCATTCATTAGACATAATCCCTAAGCACTGGTACTTAGAAATAGATCTTCGACATGGTATAGTAAACTGGAAAGACATGGTTGATGGCTTCATATTAACATTCAATTTTGAGGATGATTGCCCATACATAGATTTGGTTCTTTAGACAATTAAGAAGAGGATATTTGAGAATGCAACCCCATTGACATGGCAACAACCTGATTGTGTTGCGCAGATAGAAAATGCACTGGAATGCTATAACCTTACTGCAAAAGAGGAAGAATATCCTCGTAACATCGACATAGTAGAATTAGAAGGATACTGCAAAGTAACTGGACTTGAGCCAGAAATATCAGATATAACGAAGCCACTGAAGACAAAGAAAGTGAACATAAGATCAGAGAAGGAACCTAAGTTTGCAACAATAGGAGACTATTGGGATGAAGAGATAGTCAGTAAAGTTACATAGTTACTTCATGAATATCAAGAACTATTTCCCACCATGTTTTTCAGAGATAAAGGGTATGCTAGGAGATGTAGGAGTCATGAAGATTCCTCTGAAGCCTGATGCGAAGCCAGTCAAACAAATACATTACAGGTTGAACCCAAAGTATAAGGATAAAGTAAAGATAGAGCTTGATAAGATGATAACAACAAGAACTATTGAACCAGTAGAAGAATTAGAGTGGGTGAGTTCTATGGTGGTGTAAGAAAAGAAGACTCAAGGAGAGGTTAGGATTTGTGTTGATTTAAGGAAGTTAAATAATGCATGTTTACATGATCCCTTCACTACCCCTTTCACAGATGAAGTGCTAGACAATGTAGAAGGTTAGGAAGCTTACTCATTTACAGATGGATTTTCAGGTTATCATCAGATTAGGATTGCACCTGAAGATTGGCATAAGACCACATTTGCTATAGAATGGGGCTCATATCAATACACAATAATGCCTTTTGGATTAAAGAATGTCCCTGCTATATTTTCCAGGGTGGTGGTTGCAGCTTTTAAAGAACACCTCCACAAATTTTTAGAAGTATATTCTGATGATTGGACAATATTTGGGTTGCTGAGAAAACATATTGGAAGTTTAAGACTTATGCTCGACACATGTAGACAATATCATATCTCTCTGAACCTAAAGAAGAGCATATTTTGTGTACCTTTTGGAATATTGTTGGGACATATTGTTTACAAGCAAGGGCTAATGGTGTACCTTGCTAGGATTGCTATCATTGTGAATTTTCCTCCACCTAAGATAGTAAGACAATTTCGCACTACATTGGGACATAATGGATATTACAGGAAATAAATCAAGGGGTATGTGCAGATCACTATGCCTATGGAGAAATTGTTAAAAAAGGATGTAAATTTCAGTGGAATGAATAATGTCAGAAGAGCCTTGACACATTCAAAGAAAAAATGGTAGCTGCACCTATATGAGTGTTCCTTGACTGGAATAAGGAATTCCATGTCCATGTGGATGCCTCTTGTACGGTTTTGGGAGTAGTACTGGCATAGCCCGGGGTAGGAGAGATTGATCACCCTATAACTTTTTCAAGTAGGAAGTTATCTAAAGTAGAAAAGAATTACACCACTACAGAAAGGGAAGGATTGGCTATGGTGTATGCTTTGCAGAAATTTAGACATTATTTGCTAGGATCACAGTTTAAAATGTTCACAAATCATTCTTCACTAAAGTATTTGGTTAATAAAGATGTTTAAGGAGGAAAAATTTGCAAATGGTTACTATTATTTCAAGAATATGACTTTGAGATCATTGTTAAACCAAGATGACTAAATGCAGGACCTGACCATTTTTCAAGATTGGAAACAGGGGAAGAACCAACCAATATAGAGGATAATCTCCCTCATGCACAATTATTTGCAATCAGAATTGCAGATGACCATTTTGCAAACATCATCCAGTTTTTGAACACATGAATGGCTCCTTCAGAATATACTCTGTAACATAAGAAATAATTAGTGGTCAAGGCAACTGAATTCTCATTGATATCAGGACAGTTATATAAGATGGGACCGGATGAGATACTGCACAGGTATGTCTTTGAACATGAAACACAAATGATTCTAGTAGAGGCTCATAAGGGCGCAACTAGTGGACACTATGCAGGAAAAGCTATTGTGCAGAATATTTTGAGAGAAAGATTGCGGTGGCCTACATTACATAAAGATGCAAAGGAATACTGTCGAGCATGTGATGTGTGTCAAAGAATAGGAAGGCCTTCACGAAGAGATGAAATTCCATTAGTACCACACGTTACATTGCAGGATTTTGATAAGTGGGCTATTGATTTTGTTGGACCCATCAACCCACCTGGAAAAAGGATTGGTGCGAGGTACATAATCACAACGACTGAATATTTGACAAGATGGGTCGAAGCACAACTAGTAAGGGACTGTGGCGCAGAGACTGCTACAAAGTTTATTTTTGAATATATATTGTCTAGATTTGGATGTCCAAATATTTTGATGAGTGACCAAGGTTCACACTTCCTGAATAAAACTATTGAAGCATTGACCGAGGAATTCCAAGTCTATCATCAGAAGAGTACCCCTTATCATCCTCAGGGAAATGGAATAGTGGAAGCATTTAACAAGATTTTGGAGAATGCACTCACTAAGGTATGCAATGTGAATAGAGATGACTGAGATCTCATAATTCCAACAGTTTAATGGGCTTACATGACCACATGTAAGAAGTTGACAAGTCAGACACCCTTCATATTAGTTTATGGGCAAGAAGTTGTGATGCCCATGGAGTACATTGTGCCTATCATAAGGATTGTAACTTTTATAGATATGGTAGACCGTGATATAATGGATGAAAGAATGTCACAGTTGATTGCTTTGGAAGAAGACATATTTATAGCAGGATTGAACCATCAATAGGTACAAAAAATAAGAGAAAAAACATGTCATGGCAGATATATATGATAGTAAATTTGTAAAATTTCTAGGAAAATTCAAGATGCATTGGTCGGGCCCCTACATTATCAAGAATATTAGTGATGGAGGCACAGTCCAATTAGCAACATTAAATGGAAAGTTGATCCAGGGAATAGTAAATGGCTACAGGTTCAAGTTGTATAGGGACAACCTTGTCTCTACAACCTCGCTATAAGAAAGAAAGGAGAAGAGTCTTAGTGCCACCTGTAGTTGAAAGTGGGCACTAGACTATAAACTACGCTGCAGCGAGCTTTGATGTCAGGGGTTACTTCACTACAATCTGGATTATGTCAAAGTACATAGGAGCTATGACATAAGACAAATGTTCGCTATACTATGGGATGCGTCGAAGTTCGCCAGAGAAATATGACCATTAAAAGGGAAAGTTAACGTTAAAATACGCAGAAAATTACATTTATGAGGATAGGTTGGCAAGATATAAGGACAAATATGTAGTTAACGAACATAATAAAAGCACAATCTAAACAAAATCTAAGGTAATGATGGCATTAGAAACTTGGAATCATTATAAAAAGCTACCTCCCGCCTAGATCAAACACTTCGTTGAATTTAGAATTCGAGTCTTGAGAGTGCGAAGAAATTGCAGCAGTTTTAGCTGTCGTATGTTGTCTGAGCATTCTTGGCAAGAGCTTGTGCATAATTTTCATGAGAAAGGCTTATCTAGAATCATGGAAGCCACTGGTATGCCTACAACATCAACTGACATGCCCACAGTAGCATCACCCACAATAGCATCAACTGCAACAACATCATCACAAAAAGCTGAGATCTCCATGGAAGAAACCAACCAAGGAAGAAAGAACAAAGAAGAAACAAGATAAGAAACTTGTCGAACCTGAAAAAGAAGCTGAGCAAGTGAGGAAGAAGCAGAGCATGCAAAAGAGATGGAAATAGATGGTGCAACATTTCCATCACCTCTACCACCATACATTCCACCGAGAAAATTGAATGCTAAACCAATAAAGGACTCGAAGGATGCAAATTTTGGCACCTTCACACCCCTAATGCCAAAGAAAGTACCATTTACTAGGGAATTACTTGGAAAAATATTGCAATTGAAGTTTGCAGACTATAACTTCAACGATAGAAATATGCACCCACAATTCGCACCAGATTGATACCTAAATCAAGTAAACTACCCGGAGAGCGGCGTGACGAGGCTAGAGCAACAATAATGGGCAAATAGATTGGCGCAATCAAGACTAATGAATATGTTAAATGTGTCACACTTTGATAAAAGTCTAGGGAGCACAACTTGTATGCGACAGTTGCTCATGCTGGTGCATGACGGATGCTTATGGATGGGGAAGAGGATCCCCATAGACCCAATGTTGATATGGAGGATCACGAGACTACCATACTAAGGGTGAAACCCAAAAAAAGAGTTCATTTGAAAGGATCAGGATCGCACCATAACCGAAAGTATGAAGAAAAATTTCGGATTGACAAAAGCGAAGCACGGGTATGACATCAATTCAATGAGTGACCAAGGGGTTTTCTTAGCAACACACATATTGGCTGGGAAGATTATGAGAAAGTGCCAGGTTAATGAAGTCCCTGCTTTAGTGATTTTAGTAGCTACGCAGTGTGCCAACAAGGTTCAGTACAACTGGGCCGATTATCTATGCAAGTAATTTCTGGATGATTTCCACGAAGTCCAAGGGAAAGGTATCACATTCCATTATGCGTGGTTAATTTTGATTATTGCAATGTTAGCATGGATAGAGCAAGAGGATTCACAGTTCCCCTTAGTAACATTAGATGTATGTGAAGCCATGTGGTATGCCTTACTATGGTTTACCACCCAACTATCATGAGCAATGGAGAACAAGATGTTCTTCGTATTGTATCATATGGATTTGCATATGTTAGTGAACCAACACCCTCATTTGTTATCGAGCCTATACGAACATTATAGTGCTGTTGCAAAGTTCAACGCTGATTTTCATAGAATGTATATATAGTCTTGCAGGGATACAAGCAAGAAATGGCATCCCCTGCCATATTTGGTTATAGAGGATGATCTCTTAGAATAGGCACAACAGTGGCCTGCAGATTGGATGACTGCATTGGAAACATAGCTAGAAGACAGTGTGATAAAGGAGGATACAATGCAACATGTTGAAGCAAGTGGAAAAGATAAAAACAAGGATGAACAAGAATTAGAATAAGAGGAGCTACATGACGAAGGTCACTAGGATCCTCCAGAAGAGTAGAACATAGAATAAAAAAAGACAGAGATAGACTCCATTGTTGCAAAGGAAGGGAGAGGGTGAAGCTACCTTAAAGAGAAAGAAGAAGTAGAAGGCTGATAAGACAAAGGGTGTCACACCAATGGTCCTTACTGAATGTGATTTAGATCAAATCGGGGAAAGGATACAGGAAGCAAAAACATAGTCTTGGAGCAGGTTATAAGATCAGTACGATGCACTTCTGACTGGTGTTGAAGAGTGAATCACAAAATTGAAGATACTAGCTCACACGGCCAGACAACCAACAAAAATAGAGGAAATGGTTGGAGTAGAAAGGTATATAGAGCCTACGCTTGCAGCGAGGTTAGTACAAATATCTACAGGAGCCCTATAGTTTGACTCTGCCAAACTACAACAATAGACTAAGGAATGGAAGCATGTCAATATAAGCATCACAACAGTTTCATTGCAAAGATTACACAAGCTTCACTTGGAAATTATAGAAGAGTTGAGGCTGTACGAACAACACACCTCGCAGCAAAATATTAAAGTAGAAAAAGAGTGAGCTGCGTTTTGGTAGAAGATCGAGTAGGTGAACCAAGAAATGGATCAAGTAGCACAAAAACACCAGAATATCAAGGAGACAGTGGAAGAAACGTGCACATAAATTTCAAACCTTGATGTCTGAGAAGAAGAGCTAGTGGAGGAAAATGTCATGAAGCTTGGCCTTGCAGTGAAAGGTTATAAGGAGAAAATTGCTGCAGTGCAATTCAAATATGAAATACAGACCAGTGAGTTGCAAATGAATTTGAAACCAACCACACCATAGGATGTAAGAGATCCAAGGGAGACCGGCCTAAAGGTTGCAATGGTCAGCATATCTGCATTAGTGGAAAACCATGGAAAACTTTTAGATGAGAGTTTATAGATTTGGACTTCATTGCAGGAAGATCCAAATGTACAGAAACTACAGGAAGAAATTCAATAGAGGAAACAACAGTTGGAAGAGATTTGAGAAACTGTGAAGACCTTACCAATCTCGTAGAAGCTCGCCAAGGTTATTGAGGGAAACACCCTGCAGAAAAAGATAGAAGAATTGAAGAAGAAAGAGTAGGTTTTGGTGAAGAGAACTCAACCATGGAAGGATGAGGCTCTTTAGCTATCCCAAACAATAGATGAGAAGCTTCAAGAGCTTCAATAGAGGGAGGCAATGATGGTGCAAAAAGCTACATAACATATCACAAAAGCACTATGAGAAGAGGTGCGTAGCGAAGAAAAGAAGGTCGCAGAAATTTTGTAACAGTTCAACAACACATACAACAACATCGCAACAAAAATAAAAGGAAAATCAGCTGAGTGACACGGGATGAGTCACATGTGAGTGTTGGGGACTTGTTGGGCAGAACCCAATTTGGCCTAGTTTTTGGAAAAAACTCTGCATTTTGGAAAAAAAACTCCGCATTTTGTGGAGCGCGCAACGGAGTGGAAGTGGAGTGCGCATCAGAGAAGTTATGGATATATCACGTGGTGTAAGGGCTTTACGATAGGGAAAAACCCCTTCATTTTGTAATTTTAAAAAATATGAATGGTTTTGAGACCATAGTTTCTTGTATTAGGGAGTCCATGGTATATGTACCATGGTATTGTAATGTCGTACCCTCGATGTAATAGTATATATAGGGTTAATAATAAAGAAGAAAATGGTCTAATAATCTTAGAATGAATTGAATGGTTGTATTCTTATGATCTGTGGTTCGAAAGAGAAGGTGAGGCTCTGTAATTGAGTGTGCACAAGCCTGATTCTACAGCTGAGTGCCATGGTAAAATTGGTGTCTTCATGTGTATATTTTCTTATTATCTGTTGTAGAGTAGCATTTTATTACAACGCAATGATGATTATGGGTTTATATGATATGTTTATGTGATTAAATGAATGCGGCGAAGTGATTTATGAATATTAAGTCTAAAAAAACATAATAATACCACATCTCCACATCCTTCAAGGCTGTAAAAACCTGGTTCTGCATGCTCCCATAGTCACTTCAGGTGAGATTATGATATTCTTGAAGGTCGTTGCCGAAAAGGCCAGTGACTTAGGCTTTTGTTGGCGCACAATATAGATCGAACCTAGGTCAGCCAAAATCATAACCAATAGTTACAAGTCATTTTTCTGTATCCAAACAAATGGCCGTGAACCTAGATCATCATCCATTAACCAAACAAAACCAAAAACCAAAACCAAAAACATTCCCTTTCCAGAAGTTACAAGAATCTTAGATTACATTGGGTAAAAACTCTAATTTTGTGAATCATCACACTTACTTTTAAGATAGACTGTGCTGACACAGGTTTCACACATGGAAACTGCACTGGCTAGCGTAGGTTGCTTTCCCAAAAATTGCGATGAATAAATGGAAATGAGGAAAAATAAAAATTAATTTCAGAGTTTCTCTCTCTAGAAGTTTCAAAAGTGGTTTTAACTATTTACTGTTGGATAAGATCTCAAACTCCTAATGTTGAGGTCTTATCTTTTGTCTCCTAGAACTTACCTCCCTCTAATTTGGATCTAAGCCCTAGAATGGTAAATCCAAAACCACCTCATTTACCTTATAAATTAAGAATCTACCATAGAGTTTGGGTTGGAATTTGGAGACTCTAAATTATGCCCTTATGTGCTCATTTCTATTTAGAGGTCCATAATCCATCCATGTTCTTGAGGTGTGATTAAAGGCTTACCATTACCACAAAGGAAGGACAAAATAACTAGAGGAGATTCATAAGGTCAAGGTCTATAAGGGTTGTAATCTTTTCCCGCTTTCATTAATACAAACATGCATTGTTTCACCTATACTTATGTCTTATTTATGCATATGTAGAACATGAATCCTTGGCTTCTTGTTTAGAGTTGTTTTTATATGCTATTTGGTGTGTTTTGGTTCTCTTGCTTGCTTTGGATGATTTGCAGGTTCCACTTATGGAAATTGGAGTTGGATCTGGAGCCAACAAGCTGAGAGAAGGAGGAAGCTTGCATTGGATTCCAAGTAGGTTTTCTTCCCATATTTGAAACATCTCCAAGGAAAGCATTGTATTTTTGTCTTGGTTGTTTTTAGACTAAGCCACTAGGTCTAGGGATATTACTTCTATTCGCAGAAGGAATTTATTCACAAAACACAAATATTGTCTAACATTATGTTAGAGGTTGCTATCCTGCTTAGTTGAATCATCATGATTTAGGAAAGACCATATGTTATCCAGGAATAGTGTCCACTCGGATGCTGCTATTCCCACTAAGATGGGTGGCTATATTAGAAACAAACAATCAAAGTCTACTATTGTTTCCTTTTATGAAAATAGATGAGGGGAGAACCAAGAGGGCCATCCTGAGTCTTGCGCTTGATTTCCTGTCCTTCTTGATAGAGTTTCGCCGCTTCTTCTTTGCCTGCCCAGCTTCAAAAGAACCTGTGGAATCACAACAACATACTACTATGCAAGAAACAAGGATCTAAATTCATAAATA
>APFE031330823.1:21578-49070 GCA_000404065.3 Pinus taeda | reverse complement strand
TGTGGATGGTGTGATGGACCAATGGTGATGACCAGTGAACAGAACAACCCAACCCGACATGGATGTGGAAGGAAAGTGTCATGTTCAAGAGCGACTTGCTACCAATAAAGTTTCTTCAAGTTTTCTTCCCAATTTTCCCCAATCATTGTTGACCTGTACCTCTTTATTTTTGTCAAGCTTGAGGAGGATAACATATGCTTGTTCTATAATCCGCCCTTCGGGTGAACCTGTCGCTATGTTTTAGCGAGCCTAGCGACATTGAAACTCATTCTCGTCCATTTGGACGAGTTTGTCACTATTAGGTTTTAACGATTTTAACGACAAAGATAACTCGATCCCTTTCAATTTTAGAGAGTCTGAAAGGAACAGAAAGGAGACTCCAACGATTCTTTTTCATCATATAATCCCTTAAGTCCGAAAAAGCGTAAAATAATACAAAAGGGAAAAATTTTCGATAGCTTTAACGAGCCGAACAAGATAAGCGCTCGATCTTTTTGTGTAATAATCCCTCAGGTCCAAAAAGATTAAAATCTAGAGGAGGGATAGCACTTCCGATGCCTTTAATGACCCGGAGAGGCCAATCGCTCGGCAATATTTCCATATTTTACGAGTTAGGTGAAAAGAGCTTAAAGAAGACTCGTTTTCGAGGAATGAGTGATGGTTTCGGGTAGCAGTTGATTCCAGGTAAGATTTGGAATTTTCCAATCACGGCAGTGTCACACGGATGGCTAATAGAATCACTCTTCGCAGATGTTCCTCGAAGGGGTAAACAATTATATGGGGGTGAATGATCGGCTAAAAAAAGAGTGGAGGTGATGGCGAGAACACGACCAAGGCTCAAAAGCTGGCGATAAGGCATTCACAATGGTTATTTACCGGTTCATTTTTTAACGAGCGTAAACGCTGGGGGAAACATTTGCTCATGACTTATGTTTATTTTTTAACGAGCTTGAACTATGCGCTAAAACTAATCGTGGAGAGTTTATTTTTTAATGAGCTTGAACTCTGCAACAACATTGCTTGCCAGTCGTATGATAAGAAATGTCTCATTTGAGATGCTATTTTGAAGTGGCTTACATCTCTTCAAGCTTTGCCACGGATCCTTTCTTTATGCAAGTTAGGAAACGACTAACCTTACGGGTTTAAAGGGTTAGAGGTCCTACAAATTTAAAAAATAAATAGCCACTCTTCGCTTGCATGCAGAAAGGTTTGCATGCCCCCAGGTATAGCGAAGTAGAGTTTCCAGGTTACCCTTCAATTTGCAGACAAAACATTTGTTCTATCGGGAAGGGCCTACCTTCTAACGGAGGTATCTTATCTGGTCTAATCCCCTTTTCCTATACGGATGGGTATCAGACTAGTCATATATCCTTTGCCGAAACCTACCCTATACCCAGAGTTTTTCTGCCGAACCAGACTAGGGTGCATGCCCCCTGGGTTTCAGTCACACCTTCCCGAATCACTCGCGCTCATCAGGTGGACGGATTGGAGACCGATGAGACATTTCTTGCGTGAAAAGACCATTTAGGGATGAAATTTGACTATTTGCGATGTGTGATCCGGGGAATGACATTTGGTCCACGAGCTTGACCATTCTGCCTTCGTGCGGGAAACACATTACTCTAAAGAGTGAGGAGATGATGGCTCCCATGTAATAAATATAGTCACGTCCAAGGAGTAGATTATAATCTAAAGGTCCTTGAACTACCATAACGTTCATGTGAACATTTCCTTCTCAAAGTAATGGGTACATTTGGAAGGATCCCTAAAGGTCGATTGGTTCCCTTGTCGAAGCTTGTTAGATTTCTCATTTCAGGCAAAAGCAATGGCGAACCAAGCGCTTTCCAAGAAGTTGAGGAAAGGATACTCACAGAAGCCCCTTCATCAATGATGGTACCAACCATGACCATTCTGTAAGCTTGTACAATAATTCTGAATGGTACACTGGCTGGTAAACGGGGTCTGCCTAATAGATTCCAGTCGAAGGAAACGAATAGGCTGCTTGGTGGTGGGACCGAATAGACAGCCGGATATGACTCTGATGAACTTCCTTCCTATGATAAAGGAATGGGAGGACTACCCCCAAGCTCATCGGAGTCTGTGTTGATGAAAAGAATTTGAATAGTGTCGTTCTCTTTCTCTTCAGTGACGGTATCATTCGAAGATGAACACTCTGAAGGAAAAACTGGGTCAACTGCTGTATCGACCCTTTGACTTTCGTCTGGTATGGATTCAGAGGGCTCATTTTCAATGATGGACTCTTCGGCCGACCACAATGACGGGCCAGCCAGGTTTTCAACCGGTGGAGGACTTGGCAAGAGTTTTTTATATCCAGGGGGAAGTCGTAGCGGTGAAACCAGACGATCATCCAAAACTCTCTTAGCCTCGTCAAGGAAGGGACAACGGTGGATAGCGTGATTGCCTTCACACAACTTACAAGGAAGTTTAGGATTCCTTCTTTGTCCATGTGCTTCACTTTCACTGGTTGATGGTGAGCATTCAACATGATCGCCAGAGGTTGATGCTACCGAATTGTGCAAACGAGGAGACCAGTCCCTTAAGATCCGAGGGATGAAGGGACAATCTCGGTGATAGTGGTCTCCATTGAAAATGACACAAGGAGATTTAGGTTTTGACTGTGTGGTGTGAGGATTTTTGCTAGACGACACTTGGTTGCTCCCTTTCGATTTTGGTTCCTTTTTCTTCTTTTCCTTTTTCTCTTTCTGTTTATTCTTCTTCTCAGTTACTTGATTTTTAGCTTTATCGTCTTTATCAAGTGAAGAGGAAGGAGGAGAGGGAGAATTAGATGAAGTAGAAGGTTGGGAGGCAACTCTAGTGTCATTTAGTTGCTGATTAGACTGTTCAAGAATTACTGGATCCTAAATGACAGAGGTAGAGAAGAGCCAGATAGGCAAACCAATTGTCAATCCTGGAAGTGACAAAGTGACCATATGGGGTGGACCAACATCTCCCCAAAAGGAGAAGGGACTAGGATTTCCTTCACGTGGAAATCCTTGGTTGGTAGACTCCATTTTCTCAACCTGAAGATCAATAGGGGAATTTGTGACGTTATTCCGATTAAAATAAATTTTTAGACGCTTTGACACAACTTGTTTTTTCAATTTTAAAGAGTCGAGAAAAAACAAAATATGACTCTAGTCGCCTTCGATTTTTATTGAGCTTGAAGTGACAAGTGCTTAGAGGACCTTTTCCTTTAAGGAGTCTGAAAAGGAGCAAAACGGACTTCTCTGGAGATCTAGGCAGAGAGGATTACCAAACCAATCGGAAAACTGCAGAATACTTTTTACAGTACGACAGTCAATCTTCCTGAATGCTGTGTTTGGTGAATTGCGATCGATAGGGTGGCATACACGGATTCCTAAGGATAAAGGATGCAGCCTATTGTGGTCTCCCAATATATACTCGACAGTACATGGGAGCACAAGTCCGTACTGGCACTTGCCATCTCAGAGTGGAAGAATCACCCAACCAACACAGAAAGCAACAGTTACCAGGCTTTACGACACTGGAATACGTCTCTAGCCTAGACCTCTAGATGTTGTGCGTTAAGTTCCAAAGCGTTGTTAGATTCATTGAATTTATTTTAAGCTGATCTTGCTTAACAGTTTTCCTTTTAGGTTCACCATGTGATGTATATATAATTCCTAAAGTGCAGTCTAAGATGATAAACAAACATTTGATCTTCTTTCAGTAATGAAAATCCTAGCTACTAAAGGGAAGAAAGTCAAGAATATTTTCTTCATAGAGCACAGAGCACACTCTAAATGCATAGTCCTAAATCAAGCCAAGCAATCAAAATGCAAATGCACATGCATGTATTTGTTTTCAGCCTTCTTAATGTGTGAATGACACTAAGAAAGCTATGTGCAAAACTGAATTACTTTTAAAGTGACAGTACTCAACAATATTCTTTTTCAAAACGAAGTGAAAACAAGAGAGACACTTTGCGATTTTGAAATGGAAATTGCTTTTCGACACTTTAAAACTAGTAATTCAAATGCTATGCAATAGTAACTATATAATCGACTATCTAGAACAATGGGATTTCTTTCTAAAACTGAAAATGACAGCTACGACACTTTCATATCTAGAGACGACCGTTCGACTATGCTACTTTTTGCAAAAGAGAACTAAAAATGATGCACAATACATAAAAAATTTTATAGTTCTTTGCACTAAGGAGGCGAAATAATGCAAGAGAAGGGAGTTTTCACAGAAGAACACTGATTACAGATAGCAAAACTCTTGAATAAGACTGAAAATAGTGAGAAAAATCCACAGTCGGAGAGTAAAGTTAACCCTCCCTGACCATCGCACCTGTTACACAGTGAACTCAGTATGCAGCGCACCTACTGCACTTGAGAAGTGCGATGCATACAGAATGCCTTGAAGGCAGGGTGCGATGGTAGCAGTGCAAGACTTTGAATGGGATTTCACTCACAATTTGCAATCTAGTTCAGGTGTTTAGGCTGAATAAGTAAAGACCAGTGTATGTAAAACACAGGAGTGATCTAAGAGGTTACTGGAGCCACCACTCAGGGCAATTAGATTGCTTGCAGATCTATTGTTTAATTCATAAACAAAACATGGAGATAGACTGAAGCAACATTGATGTACTTTGCATTTGTATGACAAATGTAGTTCGAAAGCTAGCTGGCTTGACTTCAGGCTCCATCTGTAAGTTTATAAAAGAAACAAGGATAGATAGGCTAACAAATAATCTAGTCGATCCCCAGCATATTTACCATTGTGTTATCCAGGAATAGTGTCCACTCGGATGCTGCTATTCCCACTAAGATGGGTGGCTATCTTAGAAACAAACAATCAAAGTCTACTATTGTTTCCTTTTATGAAAAGAGACGAGAGGAGAACCAAGAGGGCCAACCTGAGTCTTGCGCTTGATTTCCTCTCCTTCTTGATAGAGTTTCGCTGCTTCTTCTTTGTCTGCTTAGCTTCAAAAGAACTTGTGGAATCACAGCAACATACTACTATGCAAGAAACAAGGATCTAAATTCATAAATAATACAGGATCATATATGTAATAACCATATACATGCATATATAAACATTTACACAAGAATATGGAAGGAAACAAGAATAACTTTAGTCAGATGAAAAATAGCAAGAGGATTACAACCATGTGCTCTGACCCAGCATAATCCTCCAGCTAAGAAGCCCTTCTTCACCTCAAGCAAAGCTAGATCACCCAACACTGTGAATGTACACCAGAAAACTAATAACACTTCTCTATAAGATACAAAATTCCAGCCTCTCGATCTCTGTGATGAGGGATCCATATATAGATGATTACAGAGAGGTGAGTCATCTTTTGGGATCTTGATTAGTGTCTTCTCTCTGATAGTTCCTGCTTCCACTTGGAGAATGATGATCTCTTACTCATCCCTGGTCGAAAATGGAGAGGCAGGTGTCAGAGGGGAAGCTTCTGGAAGATTCCATGATCTTCCACCTCGCATTTTTGTCCCTGCCATTTGTCCATTCCCGACCATCACACCCTACAGAGGAGCGAATTAGTATGTGTTGCACCTTATACACTGGGAAGGTGATATGCATCGCACCCCCTGCATTGAGCTTTTAGTATGGTCCAGTTTTAACCACTTATGAGCAGTTTTCAATGGAGAACTTCTGGGAGATGATGTAATCACTTGACCTTGTTCCTGTAGGTAGTGAAGCAAAATTTTTAGGGACTTAGGAGCCCTCAGTTTATGGACATTTATGATTGGGGTTGAAGTGCCCAAAAATGTCTATAACACCCACACCACCTTTTAGCTACCCAGAGCATTAAGACTATGCTACCTTCATATAGTCATCTGGATGGATCACCGGTGTATGGCTTCAATTTGTTGCCAATCACCTTTCCTTGGAAGGGATCTCCATTTAGTTTAACCAACTGAACTGCTTCACCATTGGTAATCTCCTTAATGACATAGGGCACCAGCTAGTGCATTCTGAATTTCCCTGGAACTCTATCAAACTTGTTGTCATATAACAAAACCAGATCATTTACCTTAAAGGTGTATAATTTAATGTTCCAATCATGCCATGTTTTTCATGCTACTTTTGGACCTGTTGGAAAAATCCATCCATAAATTTTTCTTCCTCAAGCTCAGCAAGCTGCACGACCCTCTCTTCTAGGGCTCCATGATCTGTCATACCCGTGAGTGCTGCTACACACAAACTAGTCACAATTTATTCCATGGGCATCACTGCTTCAACACCATATACAAGCCTAAAAGGTGTCTTCCCAGTCAACTTTTTGCATGTCGTTTGATAGGCCCATATTACTGCGGGTATGTGTAGGTCCCAATCACTTCGGTGAGCATTGCAAACCTTGGTCAGTGCATTCTCCAACACCTTATTGAATGCTTCTATCATCCCATTAGCATGTGGGTGATAAGGCATTATTCTCTGGTGATACACTTGAAATTATTCCGTCGGTGCACTAATCATCTCATTCAAAAAGTGCATACCGCGATCACTCATCAAAACCTTTAGACACCCAAATCATGTCAGTACATACTCAAAGATAAAATTCATAGTGTTCACACCTATATAGTCCTTCACAGGCCGCACCTCCACCCATCAAGTCAAATACTCAGTCGTGGTGATAATGTATCACACTCCTGTCTTCTTTTGTTGGGGCTAAATGGATCTGAAAAAATCTATGGCCCATTTCTCGAAAGGTTGTAATGTCATCTGTGGGTTTAGGGGCATATGATCTCTCCACAATGGCCTACCAGTCCTTTGACACATCTCGTACACCCTACAATAAGCTTTGGAATCCTGATGGAGGGTTGGCCACCACAACCTTGAGCATAGAATCTTCCCCACAGTCGCTCTTCCTGTATAATGGCCTCCCGCAGCACCCCCATGAGTGTCCACGAGGATACTACTTATTTCAAACTCTAGTACATATCATCACAATATTTCATTAGACCCCATTTTGTATAGATGTCCAGCAATGACAAAAAAGTCTGCCACGTGCACCACTAACTCCTTTTTCTGCTAGACGGTATAGCCTTCTGGAGCAGTTCTTGTCGTTAGGAAGTGTATGATTTCTTCAAAGTGACCATCCAAAATGCACACTGCAAAGGGTTGTGCATTAGTCAATCCCTCCTCCAAATTAGTGGGCTATTCCCCCATTTCGATATGCAACAGATGGTCTGGTCTTGCATTCAGTCGTCCAGGCTTCACAATAACTTCAAAATGATACTCCTGCAACAATAATAACCACCTACAGAGGTCTGTGCACTCAGGGATCCATAACTGTAGGGGTTCATGCACTCAGCTACGGACTTCCATTTTAGGCCTCTGTGCACTCAGTTGTAGAGCCTCTACCTACGATAAGACCCAAGAACACTTAGACTTCTCCACTTTACTTTGCTACTTTCTTCCTTACTTCACTTAACTACTTAGAGCTTACTTAGTTCCTTTTTATACATTCCCATGGTGTGTGGACCATGGGTGGATCTTTACAACCGACTTGATAGTTTACAAAATAAGGGCAGACAACCCTTTATGACTCTTGATACCTTCGCACTCTGCGACCATAAAATTATCCCAAACCATGGCCTTTTTAGCCCCAAAACTTCTCTTGGGGGAACCCATTCCCAACAAAGGCAGAGTAATAGCCTATGAATCCCGTAAGCTGAAAGAACACAAGAAAAAATATTTTGCCTATGATTTTGAACTAACTATTGCAATTTGTGCTCTAAAGGTATGGTGGCATTATTTGTTAGGGAAAAGGTTCCTTTTAATGATTGATCATAGTAGTTTGACTAGTTTATTTAATAAACCTAACTTAAATGCATGCCAAGCTAAGTGCACTGCTTTTTTAAGTGAATTTGACTTTGACATCAAGCATGTTAAAGGAATTTGAATTTTTTGAACAGATCAACGAAGCTACTCTAAAGGATCCATAATACAATTTTTTATGGCAGCAAAGCAAGCAAGCACAAAATTCTAGAAAATAATTTGAATATGGTATAAACAATGATAGTTTGTTGACCTTTAGAGGGAGAATATATGTTCCTAATTAGCTAATGATTAAGTAATTTATGTTGGGTGAATTTTACCAAAGACCCTGTCTTACCCATCCCAAATATCAGAAATTATTTTTTATAATAAGAAAAGACTAATTTTGGCCTAATATGACGAAGGATATTGCTAAATATTTAGCCAAATTCCCAGAGTGCCAGCAAGTCAACGCTGGGAACCAACATCCTAATAGTTTGCTTTTCCCATTACCCATTCTTGAATGGACATGGGATATGATTGCGTTATATTTTATAACTGGCTTACCTAGAACTAAGAAGCAAATGTCAACATGGAAAAATTGCACACACATTTGCACAATCTAAATGACGCTGAAAGTCATCCAGCATAACATACAGGTGAATATTTTCTAGTTGAAGACATCATGAAATATAAAATATGAAAAATTCTTCAAAGGTCTTAAGTATGAAATTCATTTGTGTGGCCTAACCAAAGGTGGAAATTAGAAATCATGTGACCTTTCCTTCAATAGTCGTGCGGTCAAGAAAAAGTACGAATCAACAGTTCGAGACCCCTTTACACACTTGGAAGATGGGATTCCCTGACATGTTCCAGTCAAGTACAGTTGATTTAGAGGCACACTCGATATATGAAACTGACAAGGTATCCTCTTGTCCTACTCATAGGTAATTTTCTAATTAATGCACCAAGATAGCGAAGAGGGATTCAGAATTCTATATAAACAGGCCATTGGAAGACTAAAAACAAGGAAATGTTATACTGGAATAATTTCTCCAAAGCAATCATGCATTCCATTGTTGAAGAAGAAGTAGAGCATTGTTATGCTGGCCAAATTGTTTCTCAACAATCCAAAATTCTAGTGTGAAGAGGATTTCACCACTGAGAGAGAACCTTGATACTTCTTTGAGAGAGTAGAAGCTTGCAAAGAGAGTGTGGAAAGAAACCTCATTGTTTAGGATTTTGAGCAACATTTCTTCAAGAATTATCTCCAAGTATTTAGCATTCATCTATTGTATTCATCTTCTACTTTCAACAATCAATAAAGGGAGGCATTTTCCATTACTTTTTTGACTTGTTTGCTTCATCAACCATTTTCTATGTGTGTGTGTTTTTTTTAATGCATTGTCTTAACCATTTATAGTGCTTTGTTTACTCATGCTTTTCCACTAACAACAATCAACTATCTGTGTTTTATTTGTAGGGAACAACCAACTGCTAAGAAGGTGCCTTTCGTGTTAAGAAATTTACCCAAGAACATAAATTAATTACCGAGAGGAATAAATATAAAATTAACCAGCAATAACCATAAACATATAAATACACATGTTTATCCGGGAAAACCCCAAATCCGGGGAAAAACCCAATCAAAATGAAATTTCATTATCCTTGGCCAAAACCCTGGCCAATCCGGCCAAGTGAGCCTTCACCGCTCACCTCCAGGCCATTGCGTTACAATGAAGTCCTTCCAACCTTTTATAGGCTCCATTACATATAATACCACGGGCAGAATACCATGGGTGCACAGTACCATGTGCCCCAAAACCATCACTATTTAACCTCGTCATCTTTTGACTCTATCCTGAGTCAAGTTTACCTAACAATTTCCCCCCTTAAACTTGACTTGGGGTTCCTTGACTAACTCCAGCCAAACTTGCTAAGTGAGACAATCCCGCTCACTCTAGCTCTTACCCCCCTCAAAGTTTTTACTCGAGGTATTGTTTAACCTGACATCCCCCCTATCCCCTAGGTCTAACCCAGAATTTACCGGTGATCACCGACGGGTACACATGCCTTACCAGGTCTTATAGTAGTATGCCCATTTACATGCAATAATTTGGAAAAAAAAAAAAAAAAATTGTTTATTGTTGCTGCTATTCTGATCCATCCTCTCTCAATTGCAGGCATCTTTCTTTAACTGCCTTTAATTTCTGAGATGAGTCCTTGAAACCCTCACCTGGGTTTCGCTTATGCAACTCCTTGCTTCAGAGATCTTCTGTGCCAAACAAATCATTCATCCTACTATTTGTAGTATTTGGAAATTCATAATTTTCCAGGTTAGAGTCGGATTCAAGTCTCTCGCCCCCTTCAACGTCCGTTTTGTCCAGAAACTCTAGGGATTTAATGATGTCGAAAACCCTAGCTCTGTACTCTGGCAGCCGCGTCACGGGGCACTCGTACAGGTCCAAAGACACAAGGTTAAACTGTGACAACGGAACAAGATCCTCCAATACATGAATTCTATTATTCGACAAATCGAGATCCTCCAGAGATTTAAGCCCCGCTTGCACCAAATGTTCGAGGCCGCCGGAGATCTTGTTGTCGCTAAGAACAAGACGTTTTAAATGAGGCAAGGATGGAAACCCTTCCAGAGAAGTCAGGCCAGCGCTGGCTAATGACAGCTGCTGGAGCCATGGAAACTGCTCAAACAGAGCCGCAGGAGGCAACCTGCAAGGCGTACCTTTAAGAGCACCGTCTAGGGTTAAAGAAACGATTTCTGAAGGGTTCTGTCTCTTGATACTTGTCATCCTCATCCACATCAAGCTCGTCCTCCTCATCCTCCTGCTCAAATTCGTCCTTGTCCTGGTCACCCGATGGGTTCAGAGATCGAAACCCGTTGGACTTGTCCTCACTGGTATAATTATCAACATCCTCCGCATCTTCATCTTCGGAATCCACTTCCTCCCCTTCATCGTCCTTCCAAATCGAGGCACTGAGGGCAGCACTTCTACTTGTTCTTCCATGATTGACACTTCATTTCAGCGATTCTTTCAAGGCATTGTTAATAACTGTTTTGTGCCCAGATCTTTGATCCTCTCTCTCGGACTTACCATTGTGGACTTCAAAAACTTGTCTTTGATTTTTCCACAAAAGTTTCGCATGGGCTCTAGATCTAGACATCTATGAGTGCAGTGAAACAAATCTCTTTCATTCACCAGGCCAATAAAACCCTTGGCAACAAAAGCATTTTTCTTAAGCCAATACACAACCTTTGGCTCTGATACCAATTGTTAAGAATTTACTGCACAACATAAATAATTACTAAGAGGAATAAATATAAAATTAACCAGCAATAACCATAAACACATAAATACACATGTTTATCCGGGAAAACCCCAAATCCGGGGAAAAACCCAATCATAATGAAATTTCATTATCCTTGGCCAAAACCCTGGCCAATCCAGCCAAGTGAGCCTTCACCGCTCACCTCCAGGCCATTTCATTACAATGAAGTCCTTCCAACCTTTTATAGGCTCCATTACATATAATACCACGGGCAGAATACCATGGGTGCACAGTACCATGTGCCCCAAAACCATCATTATTTAACCTCGTCATCTTTTGACTCTATCCTGAGTCAAGTTTACCTAACATGAACTATCTCAGTCTATCTCACTACTTCACAAACAAGCTCCAGCCAATACTTAGCCAAATCTGATGCCTGCCAAGCTCCTATTTCCTTGCACAATTTTCTAGGGAATTAGCCCATATTTAATTGGGAAATTACTCATCCACAACTGTGCAAACCATCATAGGCTTTCCTTTGAATGCATGCACCACTTGTACAATTCAGAAGATTATACAACTAATATCACATTATCCCTAAACTCCAATCTCAACTGGCTCTTTCTCTTATATGACATGCATGAGTTAATTATGAGTGAATATTCAGTTTACTATTCAAGAAATGCCAGTTACACCCCATTATTGGATATCCCACTAATTCCTCCATCCGTTAGAACTAGTTTAACTGAATTTAACTCAATTAAATGGAATAATATAATTACAACTCAAAATAACTCAACTTCGGCCCCTAAAATTTAGGAACCACTCTATATGACTCTACTAGATAAACTCCCAACTTAAATTACCTGAGTCAACTAATTTAAATTAACTTAGTTAACTATTACAAGTTTCTATGAGAACTAGAATTACAATTTAATTCCTAATTTAATTCAAGGAAAAAATTAAATGAGGATTTTCTTATTGCATTTTTAAACACTCCCTCTCAACAAGAAAGGGATTATCTGCTACCCCAATCCCACCTTTGCGAAGCTTGAATTTTCATCTTGACAAAGCCTTTGTCAAAAAAATTTCATCCTCCTCTTGTGTAGGAATGTATTCCAGCAACATGATTCTCCTCTGCACACAATCTCGTAGATGGTGATACCGGGGATGTCGATTTGCTTGGACTGATCATGAAAAAATGGATTCTCATAGAGTTTAATACAACATTGATTTTCACAGTAAATCATTGAAGGATCCCTCTGCTGACCACATAACCCAAAAAGAATTTTCCTCATCTAGGTAGCCTCACAAGCTACTTCATTAGCAGTGATTTACTCTACTTCTGCTGAATTGAGTGCAACTAATATCTACTTCCTGCTCTACCAAGAAATTGCCACTAACCCAATACTAAAGATTCCTTGTGATGTGTTTTCTTGTCAGATGGACTCCCTACCCAATATACATCTATGAAGCCTAGAATCTTCACTTCATCTGTCTATTTGTACCAAAGACCAAACTGAGTGGTGCCTCTAAGGTATCTCAACACGTTTAGCTCCCTTCCAATAAAGTTTGGCTTGCTTAACCATGGCTTCACTAAGTTGGTTAACTGTAAAACACATCTTCGGTTGTGTGTTCACCAAGTATGCAAGTGAACCCACAATATGTCTATAAATACTACCCTCCATTACTTCACCCGAAGTAGCATCCTCATTCCTCCAATTACCTTCTAGAGGAGTATCCATGGGTTTTCTGCTCTCCATGTGGAACTTCTTCAATATCTCATTGGCATACTTTCCTTGGGAGACGAATAATTCCTCATCTCCTTGCCATGCTTCCATACCAAGAAAGTAATGCATGATCCCCATGTCATTTATCTCAAATTATCTTGCAAGATCCTCTCTGCAAGATTTAATCAGCTTCTCACCACCTGTTAAAATCAAATCATTGACATATAATACTATAACCAACAATTTACCTTCAACCACAATATGGTAAAAGTTCACATTTGCTTCACATTTGGTGAATCCCAACCCAATGAAATAGCTGTCAATATTGGTGTATCAAGCACGAGGTGCTTGTTTTAGTCCAGACAACTCTCAACATACACCTCTTCCTTAATCATACTATTGAGAAATGTTGTCTTCACATCCATATAACGTATCTTCCATCCCATTTGTGCTGATAGTGCTAGAATAGATATGATTGATGAGTACCTTGTTACTGGAGAAAAAGTCTCATCATAACCAATTCCCTCCAATTGAGAGAACCCTCTGGCCACAAATATGGTATTGTGTTTCTCCACGCTCCCATATGTTGCTTGATTTACCTTGTAAAGCCATCTGGAACTCACTACTAACTTGTCTTCTAGTCTTCGGACCACTTCCCAAACAATATTTCTAATAATGGAGTCATACTCCTCAGCCATGGCATCACCCATACTGGTTTCTACAATGCTTCCTCGAATGAGGATGGCTCAATCTCTACATTCTTTCTCATAAGAGCCATGTAGATAGTGTATCGATATGGTGACCTTCTCTGCCTACGTTTTTATGTGGGTGCTCCCACATTCTCTCTAGCATCACGCATCAATATGTTGGTCTCTCTAGTGCACTTCCTTTCATATCTAGAAGTCTCTGCATGAGTGGGTGCTTCCAGTCTCTGCTCATTTGCATGTGTCTTCTCCACATAATCCTGAGGTCCCTCCTTTGGAGTTAAAATCTCTTCATCTACGTGTAAGTTAAGATCCCTCTCAAGGGAACATCTCATGGCCTTGTCTTCATCAAAATTCACATCTGTACGTACCAATTTCATCTTGTTGGATGGTAGGTACACTTGATTATTGTGAGGTGTATCAGTGTGCCCCACAAATATGGCCAACTTAGTTGTTGGCTTTGTCTTTTTTCATGCATCCTTGGTAACATGACAATAGAGTGATGAACCAAAGATCCTGAAGTGTGCCACATGTGGTTTCTTACTTGAAAAATATTCTTCTAGTGTATTCATCCCAAGAATTTGATGAGGGATTGTGTTTGGAAAATAAGTAGGTGTGTTGCATTCTTCAACCCACAACTGCAATGGTAATCCCTGATCATGTAGCATAGACTCTGTTGTTCCCACAATACTTATATTATTCCTTTGAGTCACCCCATTGTTTTGTGGGTTGTGAGGTGCCATTACCTCTCGTCGAATTCCTTCTAATGCAAATAACTTCTTGAATTCATTTGATACATATTCTCCACTATTATCTCTTTTGAGAAATTTAACTTTCCTTCCAGTATATTTCTTGACAAGTGCTCTAAATTCACAAAATTTAGCAAACATGTGATCTTTCTTCTACATGAAAATCCAACACTAACGAGAAAAATCATTAACAAATATTACATAATACTTGGGCTTGTCCGTGGATGTTGTCGATTACGGTCCACACACATCTGAGTGAAATATATCAAGGATTTTTTGCGCTTGATTGTCTTTATCATGAAAAGAAGCTTTGTTGTACTTACCCAATGTACATCCTTTGAATGTGTCTCTCTCCTCTGGTGTACCCTTGGGAACTCCTGTAGACATTTGTTGCATGATCTACAAAGCTCTATGGTGCAAGTGACCCAAAATTCTATGCCACAACTCACCGATATCTTGTCTCTTCACCTTCTCTGCTTTAAATATCAAGGAAACGTAGTATTCTACATCCAAGTTGTGTAGGTTCTTCACTCGAATCCCAATCTGCTCCACCTATCCTAAGGCTATGTGATGAAGGAAAGCCTTTCCCTTGATAAATATCACATCGTAGCCACCATCCTCCAATATGAAAAATAAAAACAAATTCTTATTCAAACCCGAAACATATATTACATATTTTAATGTGAGAGGAGAACCAAAATCCCTCTGACAGGTCACAATACTAATGTTGTCACGCTATACCTCCCATCATCTCCCATCTCGATGCACATATGGAGGTCCGTCTCCTCCAAGTCACTAAATAACGCTTTGTTTTCGGTCATATGGAATGAGGCTCCACTATCCAAGTACCACACACTACCCATCATCAATGTCACCATACAAGCGATGAGGGTGAAATCTAGTTCAAATTATTAAGCAGGAGCTTCACCTACCAGTCCTTCTGAGGGATTCTTACCAACCTTTTTGTGCTAACACTTTGTGGTATAGTGTCCCAGATTGTGATAGTGAAATTTCTTAATATTTGACATGTCCTTCCTCTTGCTACCCTGACTAGAATCTAATTTGGAATGGGGTTACTTCCCCATCCCTTTCTTCAGCTTTCTAGCTAAGGCATAGTTATCCTCATCATCATGCTTGGATGAGGATCAATCTCTAATGTTCCGCCAAATATATTCTTGTACCAAGTTGGACAACAATCGTTCCCACTCTGGTAGTTTCTCCCTCCCATTAACCGATTCCTGGTAGTTGTTCCATCTCCTAGGAAGACCTCGAAGTGGTAGGTCTTCAAAAACTATAACATTGACGCTTCCAAGCTCATCCCAACATTGGGTGAACTTGGTCAAGTACTTTGGTATTGAGCCACCCTTCTCCATATTGATCTTTCTAATCTTGTCCTTCAGTTTCATCTTCTTGTGGACTCATGCTTTGAAACAGTTTCATTAAGACCTTCCACATTGAAAATAGAGATTCCTTACCATGCACGTTTGAGATAATATGATCTTGAACTCCTTCTAGGGTAATCCTTCTCGCCTTTGCCACACACTTTCTCCACTCTTCCAGATGCTCAACATCATCCAGCTTAGGAATATCTTTGTCTATGAATCCCTTAAGCTCATTGTCTTCCAACATTGCCTCCATCCTGTCATTCCAAGAAATATAGTTCGAACTACCCTTAAGGGCATATTTGAGTCTAAATCTATAGAACAAGATTCTGTTGGCTCTGAAGTATGATACTGCAAATTCCATTTCTCCTGCAAAAGAAAAACTCGTCTTCTCCTCTTCTATAGTTATTTTAGCTCTGATACCATGTAGAAATTCCTTGCAGATTAGAATTGCAGATTCTAATATGCTCAAAAAAATTGACTTGAATCTACTCTACTCATTAGTGGAAACAATAAATGATCATTGAAATCATGAAGCATAAAAGAGAAAGAGTTAAATCATACATAACACAATAATTTTCTAAGGAAAGCCAAAACTAAAA
This sequence comes from Pinus taeda, assembly GCA_000404065.3. NCBI lineage: Eukaryota > Viridiplantae > Streptophyta > Pinopsida > Pinales > Pinaceae > Pinus > Pinus taeda. The sequence goes on along the minus strand of APFE031330823.1, from coordinate 32,845 downwards.
ACCCTTGCTATCTATATATTGCATTAATATGAAAATATGAGAATATGAGAATGCTTTTCTCAAGCCTAAGCAACCCCTGCACTATCTCAATCTATCTCACTGCTTCACAAACAAGCTCCAACCAATACTTAGACAAAAATGTTGTGTGCCAAGCTCCTATTTCCTTGCACATTTTCCTAGGGGATTATCCCATATTTGATTGAGAAATTCCTCGTCCATAACTACACAATCCATCAGAGGCCTTCCTCTAATTTCATGCACCACCTGTACAATTCAGATGATTATACAACTGAGAGTACAGTGTCCCTAAACTCCAATTTCAACTAGGTCTTTCTTTGATATGACATGCATGAGTTAATTACGGGTGAATCTTAATTTTACTAGTGGATCTGTGCTGGTTACACCCCACTACTGGATCTCCCTCTACTTCCGACATCAATTGGAACTAGTTTAACTGAATTTAACTCAGTTAATATGAGTTAAATAATTACAACTCAAACGAACTCAACCTCAGCCCCTAAATCTTAGGAACCACTCTACATGAGTCTAGATAGACTCCCAAATCGAATTAACGGAGTATATTAAGTCAAATTAACTTAGTTAACTATTACAAGTTGCTACGAGAATTAGAATTGCAATTTAATTCCTAATTACATTCAAGCAAAAATTAAATCAGGATTTTCTTGTTGCATTTTTCAACATTTTCTTGTGTTCTTAGGATTTTTGTCCTTTCCCTTTAAAATTTGATTTATCCTTCTTTCTCCATTCTATTTATAATTCACCTCTATGTTAGGTATGATTATAAAAATACTTTTCCTTTTAGATGGTGCCCTCGAATGTCCTTGGCTCATCAAATTTAATCCCTTCTTGGTAGGATTGTGGTAACCCACTAAGGTAACTTTGATATTTACCTTCTCATCCTTGATGTATATCACTTGCCTCAAAAACTCCAAAAATATATTGGCCTAAGCATCCAAGGTAAATTGTCCTAGTTTATGCTTATGGAACTCTTTGGTCTTGATGTAATGGTACCTCTTATACAAGTACTTTTCTCATAAATATTTCTCAAATTTTCTCCATGTATGTTTTTTTTCACTAATTGCTTTAACATTTCTCAAATATTCCCACCACATATCCACCTTTCCCTTCAAGTTCATAATGGCTACCCTTGCCTTCATGTTTTAAGAGTAACCATTAACTCTAAAGTATTTCCTCAAGCCCAAAAAACCAAGCTTCTATGTATTCATTCTTATTGATCTCCCCATCAAAATTATGGCACTTTACTTTCTTCAACTCCATCATTATTATTTTCTAACTCCTTCTTTGTTGATATTATCTTCTTGTTGCAACACTAGACAACTGGTCATGGTTATTTTTCTCTCTTTTTGGAGTTTTGAGTGGAGTTTCTCCCCTCTCTATGTCTTCATTGGATTGTCTGTGCCTTTTCCTTGATTTTTTTTTCCTTCTTCCTTATTGGTTTCTAATTTAAGCTCTTTGATTTCAAATGGAATTTTCCTAGATTTGTGACTACCCAAATAGTTAGCATAATGCTCTTGTTACTTTTTCCTTTCTAGATATGAAAGGCTCAACAAGATCATTGTATTCACCTCTGCTTGCATTTCTTGTGCTCTCATAATATTTTCATTGTCTGCCTTGCAACTTCTCAATTCAACACTTAAGATCCTAGTGGTATCCACAATCAGGGGAATTTTATTCTAACATCTTTCCAACTGACTACTCTTCCTGATCATGATGGGTTTTTTCCATGCTCTACTATACCATCGTGCTTCTCATTCCTATAATTTATATTGTAATTTTTTGTTGGCATTATGATGCATGTGTTGTACTTGATGGCAACCCTCTCATAGAAGATCATCTCACTTACATATAACTAGATGAATCTATAGAAGAGATATCAGATGTGACTGAATGCATGGGATGCAGGACAACTCAAAGGAATCAGATGATAGTTCTAAGTGTGACAAGTTAGCTTTGCCATCAAGTCCAAAGGGGGAGATTGTTGGCATTATGAGATAAGTGTTGTCCTTGATCGCAAACCACACAGATGAAAAATCATAGTACATAAGGTCAGTAGCAAGGAATTGATGATCAGTCTACAAGAATGAAGAGAAAATATATATACAGTGGTTCATTGTGACTGAGCCGCGTATACACGAGGGTTAGACTTTACCAGGTCGCATATGTGTATGCACGCACTTTCATGTGAAGAAAAGCGTGTATATGTTGGATAACTTACCTTTGGTCCGTGGCAGTTAGTCCTTGGTACTTGAACCTATGGTGTTGGACCATGGTACCTCGTCAGATGTGTTGATCCCTAGTATTGGGTGCATGGTATTAGTTTGTTATGGTTTTGGACCATGGCATTGAGCAAGGCCTAAGACTATAAAAGGAGAAGAAGATCATTAGGCAAAAGGTATGGAGAAATACTTGAATATCTGATAAAGTATGAGATCCAGTATGCAGGATATGGGTTATGAAGCATTGATTGATCTAAGCTAAGGAGGGATCTCACCAGTTGATGGAGAACAAGATAGATCGGGATCAAATGGTTTGGTTCATCCAAGTAGCGTATACCATTTAAGCTGTGATTTTTGATGATACAGTTGGTTCTCAATATTGATGCAGAGTTCAGTGTTCTGCTCTGTGTTCTGGTGACTGTTTTTATTGACAGGGTTTCAGTATTGAGTGTTGATGTTGCTAAAGTGTTTGATGGGTCCAGTATGAAAATTGGATGAAATGTGGCCTTCAGAGTATAGAGTTGTGCTTCAGTGTATCCAGTCTGAAAATTTATGAAACATGGTACCTGGAGGAGAGAAGATTTTAGATCGGCGCCTACGTACTAGTATCTTAGCTAGTACAAGAACTATGGGGGTTGTAGCTCCCTTCCAGGAGAAGCTGGAGAACGAGAGAGGGTTGTAGCTCTCTGCAGGTTGCAGCCTGCGTACTGGTAAATGACTGCACCAGTACATTGTAAAAGAAGTTTCTTATTAAAGGAAGATAGAAACAAATTGCAGCAGGTGGTTTTCACCCACATTGGGTTTCCACCTTATATCATGGTGTTCATGTGTGCTTCTTGTGTGTGATGATCTGTTCTGTTTATTGCTTCTATTTACTGTTCATATGGTCAATGAAGTTCTGATGCATTATCTAAAGGTCAACATGTAATGGATTATCTGACTTAAAAATAATCTGGATATACGCTAGTTTCTTTAGACACAGTCGCGTATACACGCGGGTTCACTTAACTGAAGTAGCATATATGTATCTAAGTATGGAAATGAAAAAGTTTTACTGATCTGATAACACTGATTCACCCCCCCTCTCAATATTATTTCCAACAATTGGTATCAGAGCAGGTCCTTTGGTAGAAGCTTGATCGCTTGAAGGAGATCTGTGGAACCATGGGAAAGAAGCTTAAAAAGAAAGCACCGAAGAAGAAGAAGACATCTCAGAAGAACTATGATAGTGGTAAAATCGATTGGGGATTAGGCATAAGAAGCTCTTCAGATTCAGAATGAGATGAAGATGAACTATCAGGTACGAATTTGCTATCCTCTGATGTTCCAGCTATCTTTCCATATGGAAGAGATGAAAGTGATAGCAAAACAACTGAACTTGCTCTTATGGGTGAACAAGAAAGATATCAAATAGAGGTATAATTTAAAAGGCTGACAGACAAAATTAGAGATGAACAAGATCTATTGAACAAAAGGGAATCTGACTCCAAAGAAGAAGCTACCAAAATGAAAGCCAATCTAGAGTTATTCAAGGCCAAAGATCTAAAGTTGCTAAAAGACCAACAAGAGGAAGAAAGAAAGATAAGGAAGTTTTTCAGGGACAAAAATCAAAAGTTGCATGATGAAGTCACATCTCTAAGAAAAGAAGTCAATGAAAAGAACACAACAATCAAGAATCTCAGACATAGATCCAGTCTTGAAGCTACGACCCTCTCACTAAAGGAAGAACTTGAAGAAGCCAAGAAGCAGAACAAAGATCTACTCCAAGGTATTGAAAAACAGGAAAACAAAGTTATCAGTTTAAAAGCACAACTGGAATGTGTCTCCAGAGTTCGTCAAATGCTGCAGGATGTGAATGAAGAACAAGAAAAGGAGATTCTCAATCTAAGACGTCAGTTAGAAGAAGAAAGAAATGCTGAAGAGAACGTGAAGAAGCAGTATCTTGAAAAGGAAGAGCAACATCAAGTTGAGGGAAATATCTTGAAAGGTAAATTAGAAGAAAATGATAAACTATTACGATTTCAAGATAATACTAAAGTCTTGGACGATATTCTTAGTAGTCAAAGGTCTCTTGCTATCAAGACTGGTCTTGGTTTCCATGAATATGTTAAAGGTGAATCTAGTTCACAAGGAGAAGCAAGGAACTCTAAAGAGAAATCTAAAATGATCAACAAGGATATGAGAGATCAAACCCATCAACAATCAAGAAAAGAGATTCTTCAAAGAAAATATTTTACTCCTAACTATGGAAGTAATAGTCGGCCATTTACTCAGATGAATAATATTGAATGTTATGTATGTCATAATCTTGGACATATTGCAGCTAAATGCAGAAGAAGAAGGGTTCAAGACCATCATGCAGAAAGATCATCACATTCAAGGTACTTTAATGGATATTGTTTTGCTTGCAATATGTATGGTCACAAAGCTACTGATTGCTACAGGAGGAATATGAAACATATAAGATGTTATGCATGTAATAAGCTTGGACATATAGAAAAGGATTGCAGGAACAAAGTACGGACATCACACCAAAAGGAGAAATCATCATCACACTTGAAGATATGGAAGAAGAAGGAAGTTCAGTCAGAAAGAGGTGGCACAACACAACATATAGACATAACAGACTCAACGGGATCTGAATGTGTACAACTTCAGTGTCCTAAATCTCATATGCAAGTTTCATAAAATGAAGTCGTGTATATACGCGAGTTAGACACTGCAAAGTCGCGTATATGTCAGTCTAAGGAAAAGCAGTGGGGACAGGCTCGGAAAAGGGTAAACAGATGGCACAAGTTGAGGGGGAGCATATGCTTTTAATGCATTGTTGGAATTATGGTTAATAGTCCTTGGTGATGATGCTTATGATTCATCTTGCTACGATATGTTTATGAGTTGTTCAGATGATTCTTGGGGTTACATAGTTGATCTTTAGATCAGATTTATGGTTGATTCTCTAATGGTGCTTACATGGTGATCTTCATAAGGATAAGAAGAAGTACATAGCTTGAATTCACTTGATGATGAGTCTCTCATATGTTGTTGTCGCCATATGCATAAAGATCATATATTGCAGGATTGTTCTTGGCACATATATGGATGAGGATTGTTGGCTGGATACATGGATGATTATTCAAAGTTGCATTGTTGGAGATATGATGATGATGTATATGATGATAGGTTGTTTCGTGCATATGTTGATTGATGCAGAGCTTCTCTATTGATGATACTTGGTCCATGCAGATCTGGATGGCTATGGTGCTTCTCACATATGATAGAATGATTCTATATTTTATGTAAAAGGATGAGTTGATACGGACATATCTTGATGATTCATGCACTAATACAAGTTGCTGGTGACAGATGCTATGGAGCAGATCATACAGTGTTGTTACTGATGTTTATCATGATCTTATTTAGGTGTTTTGTCATGTATATCATTCGATGTAAAGGTCATATCAAGACTCATGATGTAATAGTGTGTCTCTATCTATTGTAGTCATTTGATGAAATAATTCAGTCATATCAAGGTCATGTAACGGCCTATGCTGATTTCCCCACTATGCCTGGGATGAATGATGTTATTCTCTTATGTTATCTTATGTAAACTTTGGGTATATCACCTTTGTGATGGGAGATAGATGTATATACGAGTCTTTGGTGATAGGAAGGTCATTTATGATGTATAGAGTCATGTTCTTCTTGTAGAACATCTTTTTGCAGACCTTGCTTACAGTCAGGGGGTGCAAGAACAACACTCTTCAGCAAAGCAGAGACTTCAGCATGTTCTCAGAAGGAGCATGGACAGATTGGTGCACCATGGCATATACAAAGGGGGAGTCCATTCAGAGATTTCAACGGGTACTTAGGGGGAGTATGGATAGCATATCAAGGAAAGAGCATATCTTGGTCCGCCCTTTTCCCTTGATGTCAAAGGGGGAGAGTGAGTTGGTGTTGTTGCCATCAAGTCCAAAGGGGGAGATTGTTGGCATTATGATGCATGTGTTGTACTTGGTGGCAACCCACTCATAGAAGAACATCTCACATATATATAATCAGATGAATCTACAAGAAGAGATATCAGATGTGATAGAATACATGACAGTGCAAAGGAATCAGATGATGAGTCTACGTATGACAAGTTAGCTTTGCCATCAAGTCCAAAGGGGGAGATTGTTGGCATTATGGACAAGTGTTGTCCTTGATGGCAACTCATACAGGTGACAGATCTCAATGCAACAGGCCAGTAGAAAATATTGATGATCAGCCTCTCAGAATGGAAGAAAATAAGAGGATCACAGGTACACAGTTCAAAAGGTGCGGACCCGCAGGTATGCAGTTCAGAAAGTTACGGTCATACCCGCAGGTTGTCCGAACAAAAGGTGCAGACCCCAGTGCACACACTTTTATGTAGAGAAAAGCGCTCGCACGTGGGAATCCTATGGTGATCCATGGTATCTAGTCCGACATGTTTGATCATATGGTTTTGGTCTGTGGTATTGTATCTAAAAGTATTGATCCCAAGTATTGGGTTCATGGTATTGTGTTATTATGGTTTTGGACCATGGTATTGTGAAAGGCTTGACTATAAAAAGGGGAAGGAGATCATTTGGGGGAATGACTTTGGGTTGAATATCTTAAGGTGATCTAGACCTGAAATACTTGTGATGGGTTGGTGAGTGATAGCTAGATCTAAATCAAAGAGATTTCTGCAAACTGTTGATAAGTCGCGATCTCATTGGCGCATGATCAGATCTATTGATCGAACTGACTGTGGCACATTGGAGGACTGTTAATTTGGCCCTAATCACAAGTCCGCAGGTGATCCACAGCTCAGGTGCGGATGTACGCAGTGCAGTAGAAGGAGCAGGTGCAGAGGTACGCAGCGCATTAGAAGGCGCAGGTGCGGATACCCGCAGATCAGCAGAAGGCATAGCGCAGATACCCGCAGAACAGAATAAAGGCGCAATGCGGATACCCGTAGAGAAGAAGTGTGCTCAGGTGCGGATACCCGCAGATCAGCAGAAGGCGTAAGTGCGGATTCTCGCAGGTTTCCATTGGAGAAGTTGCGTACATGTCTTAGAATATGTCTTAGCTGCTTCTGTTGTTTACTGAAGTATTCTAGGTTGTTAAGTGATGTCTGGTATTATGTTCTGATAACAGCAGTCTAAGAAGTGATTGATTAAATGTTTATACATTGATGGATGAATGGATCAGGTTCTTAATGACTCATCTCTATGTGATCTGATGGACTAGATCTGGTTGATGACTCACTTGTATATGTATTGATCTAGTGCTTGGGTAATTCAGATTATGTGTTGTGCTTCAGTGTATCCAGTATGAAAATTAATGAAACGTGGTACCTGGAGGAGAAAAGATTGTAGGCCGGCACCTACGTACTAGTATATAAGCTAGTACAAAAGCTAAGGGGAATCTTAAGGAGGATTGTAGTAGGTAGTAGCCTGCGTACTAGTAAATGGATCGGCTAGTACAAGAGAAAAGGGGGTTGTAGCTCCCGTACTGGTATAAGATTGCACCAGTACAAAAATATTGTAAAAGGATTTTCTTATTAAGAAGAAGATTGAGATGACTTGCAGCAGGTGGTTTTCACCCACATTGGGTTTCCACCTTATATCATAGTGTTCATTTGTGTGACTTATGTGTGATGAGTTTACTGCATCTGTTTACTGTTAATATGGTTGATAATGTTATAATGCACTCATTAAGGATCATCTAACTGAATCATAAGAAGTTGTGGGAGTAGCATATATGAATCTGAATATGGAAATGAAAAAGTTTTATTATGTGATAATACTGATTCACCCCCCTCTCTCAGTATTATTTCCAACAATTGGTATCAGAGCAGGTCCTTTGGTAGAAGCTTGATCGCTTGAAGGAGATCCGTGGAACAATGGGAAAGAAGCTTAAGAAGAAAGCTCATAAGCAGAAGAACATCTCAGAAGAACTATGACAGTGGAAGAATCGATTGGGGATTAGGCATAAGAAGCTCTTCAGATTCAGAATCAGATGAAGATGAACTATCAGGTATGAATTTGTTATCCTCTGATGTTCCAACTATCTTTCCATATGAAAGAGATGAAAGTGATAGCGAAACAACTGAACTTGCTCTTATGGGTGAACAAGGGAGATATCAAATAGAGGCAGAACTTAAAAGGCTTTCAGACATAATCAAAGATCAACAAGATCTATTGAAGAAAAGGGAATGTGACTTCAAAGAAGAAGCTACCAAACTAAAAGCCCAGCTAGAAGAAGGAAACAAGGTAAGGGAGTTATTCAAAGTCAAATATCAAAAGTTGCTCAAAACCCAGCTAGAAGAAGGAAACAAGGTATGAAGTAACATCATTGAGAGATGAAGTCAATGAAAGAGACACAACCATCAAGAAACTCAGAGATAGATCCAGTTACCATGAAAGTCTTGAAGCCACGATCGACTCGCTAAAAGAAGATCTTGAAGAATCAAAGAAGCAGAATAAAGATCTACTCCAAGCTATTGAAAAACAAGAAAATGAAGTCATCAGTTTAAAAGCACAGCTGGAATGTGTCTCCAGAGTTCGTCAAATGCTGCAGGATGTGAATGAAGAACAAGAAAAGGAGATTCTCAATCTAAGATGTTAGTTAGAAGGAGAAAGAAATGCTGAAGAGAACGTGAAGAAGCAGTATCTTGAAAAGGAAGAGCAACATCAAGTTGAGGTAAATATCTTGAAAGGTAAATTAGAAGAAAAGGATAAACTATTACGATTTCAAGATAGCACTAAAGTCTTGGATGATATTCTTAGTAGTCAAAGGTCTCCTGCTATCAAGACTGGACTTGGTTTCCATGAATCTGTTAAAGGTGAATCTAGTTCACAAGGTGAAGCAAGGAACTCTAAAGAGAAATCTAAAATGATCAACAAGGAGATGAGAGGTCAACCCCATCAGCAATCAAGGAAAGAAATTCTTCAAAGAAAATCCTTTACTCCTCCTATGAATAATGTTGAATGTTATGTATGTCATAATCTTGGACATGTTGCAGCTAGATGTAGAAGAAGAAGAGTTCAACACCATTATGTAGAAAGGTCATCTCAATCAAGGTACTTTTATGGATACTGCTTTGCTTGCAATATGTTTGGTCACAAAGCTACTGATTGTTACAGGAGGAATATGAAATATATAAGATGTTATGCATGTAACAAGCTTGGACATATAGCTAAGGAATGCAGGAACAAAGTGTGGGCACCACATCAAAAGGAGAAAATGACATCATCACGCTTGAAGATATGGAGGAAAAAGGAAGTATAGTCAGAAAAAGGCAGCATAGCACAACATACAGACATACCAGAATCAGAGGGAGCTGAAAGTACAAAACTTCAGTGTCCTGAATCTCATATGCAAACTCCATAAAGGGAAATCGCGTATATACGCGAGTTGGATACTGCACAATCGCGTATATGATTGTTTGAAGAAAGGCAGTAGGGAAAATGAAATAGATCTATGAAGTATGATTTCTTGAACACAAGATCAGATCTAGAAATCTGGCTGTCAGTGGCACAAAGGAGGACTGTTATTCGGCCCTAATCAGAAGTACGCAGGTGATACACAGTGAAAGTGCGGGCGTAGGCAGCAGAGTATAAGACCTGGAGCGGAGGTACACAAGCGAAGGCATAGTCCATGTGTGGCGATACGCGGCTTAGCAAAAGAGCACATGCGTAAGTACACGGTGTAGCTGAAGAACAGGTGCGTAGCAAGCTCAAAGGTATGCAGCGCGATAGAAGGATTCCCTGTGGACTTACTAAAAGTACGCGGCGCGATGGAAGAAAAAGTGCATAAGGTACGCGGGCGGCTTATGGCACAGGTGCGTGGGTACGCACTGTAAGTGAAGACTGACTGCGTATGTACGCAGTACAGAAGAAGGATCTCTGCGGGTGTGCGTAGGGGAGCAGAAGCTGAAGTGCGTGGCTACGCAGGACAAATAAAGAAAAACTGCATACCTGTCTTAAGGCATTTATTGGCTAACTCTTCTTATTGATATGCATGATTAGATTTGACAGATGGCACAGGTTTAGGGGGAGCATATGTTCTTAATGCATTGTTGGCATTATGGTCCTTGGTGACAATGCACATGATTCATCTTGCAATGGTGATGAGTTTTCACATGATCAGATTGGTGGTTAATTCTCTAATGGTGTTTGCATGGAGTCTTTATTGTTCTTGGCACATATATGGATGAGGATTGTTGGCTGAATACATGGATGATTATTCAAAGTTGCATCAATGGAGACATGTTGATGATGAGATCTTACCTATATGATGATAGGTTGTTTCGTACATATGTTGATTGATGAAGATGCTTCCATTTGATGGCTCTCGGTTCATGTAGATCTGGATGGTTATGAATGAGTTGATGTTGACAGATACTATGGAGCAGATTATACAGTACTGTTGCTGATGTTTGTCATGAGCTTATGTTTGGTCTCTGTCATGATTATCATTCGATGTAAAGGTCATAGCAAGACTCATGTTGTAATGGTCTATCTATTGTAGTCATCTCTTCAGGTCATGTAACGGCCTATGTCTCCCCATTATGCATGGGATGATGATGTAATGTATTTGGTTTTCATATTTCTGGTGTATTCCCACTTGGTTGGATGGATGATCCCCATTCGGTTGGGTGATGGATGTATGCTTTGAGTCTTTTTGAGATAAAAAGGTCATTTATGATAGAGTCATATAGAACATCCTTTTGCAAACCTTGCTTATTGTCAAGGGGAGCTTGAGCAGCACTATATAGCAGAGCAGACATCTCAGCTTGTTCTCAGAAAGAGCATTATCAGATTGGAGCACCATGGCATATACAAAGGGGGAGTTCATTCAGAGACTTCAGAAGGTACTCAGGGGGAGTATGGATAGCGGAAGGTATATCAAGGAAAGATCATATCTTGGTCCACCCTTTTCCCTTGATGTCAAAGGGGGAGAGTGAGTTGGTGTTGTTTGCCATCAAGTCCAAAGGGG
>APFE031330823.1:0-14890 GCA_000404065.3 Pinus taeda | reverse complement strand
CCTTGGAATCCCACGGATTGTGATATGTCATGGGACTTTGGACCCGAAATATATATAATGTGGTTAATAATGTCGTCGGGTCCGGTGCCTTATGGTATGCATTTTGTTGATTGTGATAGGCGAAAAGGGTGATTTATGCATGTTTGTGAAGCATTTCCATTGCAAAGAGTTATAATGGAAATAAAGGTGCAAAGAAGGTTTTTGAGGGTTGAAAAGGTCTCGATGGAGGATATGAATGAAGGGCTGGAAAGGGTTATAGATGATTCATGAAGCAGAGATTTATAAATGGGGTTTAACCACTAAAAAAATGGATATTTGACTCGGCACAGAGTTTAAATCCTTGGGATAAAAATAGATCATTCGGAGAAGTGAAAGATAAAACTTCTAGGGGACCCATTCAAATTTTCTACCAGAGCATGTTTAAGTAGGGTGGTGGTTGTGGCCAAAACACATCCTTCCCAGCAAGAGCAGCTTGTGAATTTGTTGTGAGACCATCTTGATGCCTTTGCATGGGGTTATAAAGATATGAAAGGCATCCCTCCTAAAACTTGTACACACCATATTTATATTCAGGATGGAGCCCTAACTGTCCAACAACCCCAAAGGCGAATGAACTCAGCTCTAAGAGACGTTGTAAAGGAAGAATTGCAAAGACTCTTAGATGTTGATTTTATCTATCCCATTTCTAACAGTGAGTGGGTCGCTCCATCAGTGTTAGTCCCGAAAAAATATGGGAGATGGCGCATTTGTATTGACTACAGAGAATTGAACAAGGCCACTCCCAAAGACTACTTCCCCCTTCCTTTCATTGATTAGGTACTCGATAACCTTGCTGGTAAGAAGTAATTTTCTTTTCTAGATGGCTTTAGCATATATAACCAGATACAGATAGCACCCGAGGATCAAGATAAAACCACTTTCACATGTCCATGGGGTACATTTGCTTACCGAGTGCTTCCCTTTGGGCTATGTAATGCACCGGCTACCTTTCAAAGGGCATTCTTGGCTATTTTTGCTGACCTTGAGTGTGTAGAAATCTATATAGATGAATTCTCTATGTTTGGTGATTCATGTCACGAAGCCCTCAAGAATCTAGAAAAAGTGCTTGTTTGCTACCAAGAAACTCATCTTTCCTTGAGTGACAATAAATGCAGATTAATGTGCAAGGCGGGGGTGGTTCTTGGCCATCTTATTTCCGACAAAGGTATCCAGGTTGACCCTGCAAAAATAGAAGTCATCTTGAGTCTCCCTATACCCAAAAATCGAAAGGAAGTGAGAGGTTTTCTAGGACATGCAGGCTACCATAGGAGATTCATTGAGAATTTCACAAGAATAGCTACCCCCCTTTTCCAACCTTTGGCTAAGGATAGTGAGTTTTCTTGGTCCACAGCTTGCCAATAGTCCTTTGAGACATTGAAGGCAAAATTAGTCTGGGAACCAATTTTGAGGAGAGAAAATTGGTCCCTGCCATTTCATATTTCCTCTAATGCGTCAGATACTACTATTGGCGTAGCTTTAGCACAAGAAGAAGACAAACAGTCTTATGCTATTTATTTCATTAGTAAGAACTTGTAATCTACCAAACTCAATTATATGGTTACCGAGAAAGAGTTTTTAGCTGTAATTTTTTCCATTAATAAATGCAAACATTATATTATAGGATATAAATTCTTTGTGCATACTAATCATTCCGCAATAAGATATTTGATGAATAAACCATTTGTTGTGGAGGTAAATTGCCTCTGCAGACAAAGGCGATCCCTACTAGCCCAGAATGGGTCTAGCAACAATCAAAAAACACTATCACGCAAGTTCCTAATTGCAAATTAAAGACCAATGATGAGGGCCTACCTGGATTCCAACGCTAGTACTTGTAGAAGAGTCGACGCTCCCGTTTCTTTTCTCTGGCTGGTCACGATCCCCATGATCTCCGTGAATGGACACCTACACATGCAAAGAACGACACAAACACAAGCATAAAATCCAATAGATGCAACTATATATCAGTTAGAAAGGATATAACTCATCATCATTACAAAAGACAATAAGAGTGGAACCATAATAATAGTCATCTATTATTGCTAAACAAAGAAGAATACAACCATAGTTCCGGCGTCAAATCCTCCCTTGGCTGGGTGATCAGCAGCACATGTCTTGCAGAGCTTGTTGGGAATGGGAACAAGCCTCTCTCTCCTTGGCTATTTGGACAAGAATCTCCTTACTTTAGATTTAGCCTTATGGGAATGAAGAAGGCTTCTTGCAACATGAACTTGACAATTCTCAATCTTTGGAATTCTAGAACTTTTGAACTAGCTTGTCAAAGGCAAAAGGACAAGCTTTTATAGATAGAGGAGAAGGATTTAGGATCATCCACAATATTCATGGGATTGGCTTTATCACTAAGAAGCTTCCATGAGAGGTGTCAAACCATTTCCCTTCTATGGAGATTCGAAGCTAAACTAAACCAACTCAAGATAGATTCAGTTCAGGAGTGGGTTAAGAAGAATCTTCGGCTGTTGGTTTGTTAAAAACACTACCCATTTTGGCTGGCGCAAGTGCGACTCTGAGACAGAGTGCCATCTGGCACGCCCTCTTTGGAGGATTTCCCCCATTGGCGTGAGTGATGCACAATGAAACCGCGCCAATGGAAAAAGGGTTGTTTTTATGGGTTTTTTGCAGAAGATGTCTTCAAGGCATATGAAGTTCATACTCAGGGGGAATACAATGCAAGTGTTTGCAGGTCATGTCACTTATCACAGGTCCCGGAATGAGTCCTCCAAGGTGTGAGAGAAGGGGTAACAGGGACGGTGACAAATTGTTGTGTAACAGATGCCCCCTAAAGCATGAGGCTCGAAAGAGAGAGAGGGGTGAAATGTTTTACAAGAACGTGGCCAACCTAAAACACTGCCGCTGGAGAACCTAGTGGAGAAGTACAACTGATATCTCAAGTACATTATGTATGTGGTATGGGCGCAGCCATCCATAACAGAGTACATAAAATTCTAGATCCAAGGTATGGACGCAGCCATCCAGTGAGGATCGATAAATAGACTCAGGCACGGTCGCAGCCATCCAGTGAATGAGTCATGTAATGATCATAATAATCCACAAAATCACAACTTAGATTCTAACAGACAAAATCCAGGCTCTTGCACTCCATCTTGACCCGAACAAAGTACAAGTTCAAGCATGTGAATATGGAAGTCGAAGTCGAACATGCAGGAGCATCGTCTGATTACCAGTCAATGATGAAAATTGTTAACAGACATGAGAGGTACCACCAATAATGACAATGGTCCTCAAGGTACTATACAATCTACGGCGTGTGAATCAATGAGCCGGCGTCGAACACCCGTAGAATCATTCGATCAGAGGCCAATGATGAAAACCTCGCATCGAACATGAAGAACCTGTCATTGAGGCATGCAGGCTCCAAGGCACTTGAAGGGAGTCTCTAGGTCAACTTCCTGGATAATGAGCTGAAGTCGACAGGAAGCAACCTTGATCGAAGGTGGGCCATAGTGTTTCCCACATCATCGACACGAGATAGAGGAGGATAATATGTTTTGTGAATTAGGATTATGTGAGGTATTAGAGGGAGGTTGATTATTCTGCAGAGGTCAACTTCTCTTGAACATATTGGCGGCACGACAGTGGACTTCGCAGTATTTGACATCAAATTATCAGAGGTCATGGTGACAAGGAAACGAGCAGATGAGAGGTCAAACAGGATTACCCAAACCAATGGAGGCAGGTGAAAAACGAGATGAGATGTCCCCACCCAAACACGAATGTAGACAAGTGCCATGTTCAAGAGCAACATACTGTCGACACGACAATGATTCTGTTTCCATTTTCCCCACCATTGTTGGCGAGTACCCCAGTTATTTTTGCTGACAAGCGTGACAGGGATAGCATATGCTTGTAAGGCGTCATTTCGACGGAATCCGATGTCATTAAGTTTTAACGAGTCTGACAAAGGAAGAACTCAGTGCCTTTTCATGTTTAGAGAGTTTGAAAAGACAGCGGAAAAGGAAACTTCAGGGGTGTCCTTTTTCGTAAAGTTGTGTCTCTCGAGCCCGAAAAAGTATAAAACAATGCTCGAAAGAACCGCCCAATCATTACGATCGATGAGTACTTTTCATGATTAGTGATTTCGACCTGAAAAAGTAAAAAAGTGATCGAAACCACATCGTTTCGTAACTGTTAACGAACCTGAAACGACAAGGGTCCGACGATCTTTTCTTCATTACACAGTCGGAAAAGAGTTTAAAGACGACCGCCTCTCATTTACGTTTAACGAGTCGAGAGGAATAACTCAGCATTCTTTTCATGTTTAGAGAGTCAGAAAAGAGCAGAAAGATGACTCCATAATGACTTTTTCGTGTATTTACCAAGTCCGAAAAAGTATAAAATACAACTCGTTTCGTCGCCTAAGTTGCACGAAAACCTGTCGCTGCACAAAAACAAGTGTAAAATCCATTTTCGAAAGGAATATCTATTAAAATATTCATAAAAATGACTTTTAAAACCTATTTAGGGTTAAAAATATATAAACATGTGAAAATGGTAAAAACAAAAATTACTTTTTACTTTTACCTCATTGGAGAGTGATAGTAGTGCTTTTGGTGTGCAATCTTCAGGCGACAATTACGATGAAACTGTGCGACCATTCAAAGCGCCGTCAGTTCCAGGTAAGAGGCCTCCTCTCCTACTCCATTTTAATCCATTTTTCTTTTGTTTTAGCCTACTTTATCGACCTCTATGGAGGGATTTTTTAAAAAATAGGGTTGCACCCATTGGCGCAGGTATCGGGCATGGACCCGCGCCAATGGGCCCTTTTTCTCCAAAGGCCCGCGCCCATGGGTGCGATTGTTTTAGAAACAGTCGTGCCAATAGCCGAGCACACCCTTGTTTCAAATTTTAACACTTTTAAAGAAATTTCAATGCGTTTTTAAGTTTACCAAAGATCTAATTGATGTTTTTTGACCTTGTGGTTGCAGGGAAACAACCAAAATGGTGATTCAATGGAAGGAAAGAGAGCATGACAGAGTAGATGAATTGGCTATAGCTGACGAAGATTGCATGCAAGCCCTTAGAAATTGCGGGCTAAATAAATACTTCCTCACGTCTTATCTACGAGCTCAGTCAGAGCTCTTATGATACTGAATCAACCTTTGGGATGAACGCGATCAAGTGTTTCGTATACGAGACCAAGTACTAGAACTAGACGTATTTGACATCTATTTCATCACCGGACTGTCGCGCAGAGGGCCAGTGCCCCTATTAATAGGTAGCAGGCCATCCAGTGAGAAGATGGAGGAGGTGATGGCTCGAGTGTGCCCAGGGGCACAATTTGGATCTAACAGTTCAAAAGTGGATATCTCCACTATTCAGGACCTAACACTCAAAGCAGTGTTATTCACCATCACACGGGCTGCGGGGGCACAGGCACCCCACGAAGCAACAAAGAACCAACTGATACTGGCTACAGAGTGTCTAAATCTGACTATCTTCAATTGGGCGTTAGTGGTGACGACCAACATGAAGAGGCAACTTACAAAAGGTAAGCATGGCAAACTGCAGCAATTTGGGTACGGTTCCATTCTGGTGACGTTCATTTTGGAACGGGTACCAATCTTTCAGGGCCAAGGGGCCTTTGTACCTGATCTGGTGCCTCGAGAGCTAAGGATGGCTCGTTGGGCAGCGCTTATGCCTAGAGGGGGGGGAGGCTAGCAAATGTCATGGAGGCCAGAGTTTTTTGGGTGGCTTCGCCGCCAACTGATCGTGGTCGAGGATTGGCCATATGTAGGTACTGACTTCACCGGCGACCCTGATCTCCCACTACCAGAGGGAGAGGATTGGGATGAGAAGATAGGTATGACCTCTTTTCGATTTATGTATTATGATTTCTTTTGTTAATACATACTTGTTCTAATAACAGTTATATGCATATGCAGACATTGGCCCAGAGCGACCAGCCGGCATGTCTCCTATTGCGAGGAGAAACCAGCCTGCAGTAGATCCTTAGGAGGAGGGTGCTGAGGGGGGAGAACTCATCCAGAACCTTGAGGGTATCGCTCGAGGAATTTCGGATTATGCTCGGCTAGCGGATGTCCCATTAGCGTACCAAAGGCACACGGTGGGGGTGCCGAGTCGCATCCACCGACCCTTGAGACGCCTAGTGCGAGCAGTGACATGCTACCATGGGCACCATAGGGGTTAGATATCTAGGCTTTATTTCCACGCATATTTTTTGAGATACATGTTGTCTCCGGATGTACTAAGACAAACATGTATTATTTTTTGATGATGCACGCTGTGCAAACATTTGGACATATATATATATATATATATATATATATATATATATATATATAATATATATATATATATATAAAATATAATAATTATATATATATAATATATATATATATAATATATATAGAATATATAGAGATAATATAATAATATATATATATTATAATATATTATATATATTATATATATATATATATATAAATATATATATATATATATATAATAGATAATATATGATAATATATATAAGATATATATATATTTATATATATATTTATATACATATGTTTTATGGTTTACTGTGTTTTATGCTTCTTATGCTATCTTAGATTACATGTTATGCAAATGTCTGTCCAATACATAATTAGCTAATGCATCGGTTAACGTATTAAATCGTCTTGGAATATGTTGATATGTAATGAAATCAAAATCCCTTTCTAACAACTTAGCACGTAAATATAACCTTAAAATCCGATGGTCTCTGATGGAATAACGCCCATTGAGCTGGTGGATGACAAGCTGAGAGTCCAAGTTCACAACCAATGTTCGAATATCGAGATGAATCGCCTCAGCTAGTATCTCAATCACAGCACTATACTCAGCATCATTGTTCGTGGTACAACCTAGACAAACCCCTTGAAGGTCTACTAACTCACCATGAGGATCGTAGATCACCCATGCTGTAGAGGACAAGTTGTGTGTACTGCGGGAGGCACCATCAGCGAAACCAACGTAAGGCGAACTAGACATCTATCCAAGAAGAAAAAAGGACACAATGAGCGGAAATCACGCCAACACACCAAGACAAAAAACATGAAAACATGCACACACAACACACTTGCTAAAGCACACGTATGTACAAAAAAATAGAGTGCCTGGAATTATGCATAATATTTTTTCAACTAAAGCCCATTCTGGGGCTTATCCAGGGGATTCCCTTCGTAGTCAATAAGCTCGTAGGCCCCTTTTTGCAAAACTCTTTTTACAATGTAAGGCCCGTGTCACATGGGCTCGAATTTTCCTGCCCCCAGCTTATCATTAGCTTGATCGTAGAGCAGGACTAAATCTCCCTCAACAAAAGAACGAGGATAAACAGTATGATCGAAGTGATTTTTTACTCGCTTCTTATGTGCTTCGATAGCTAAAGAGGCTAGTCGATGAGTCTCGTCTAGCTGCTCCAAGTAAAGAAGGTGTTCCTCTACCAGAGTAGTGTCAGGGAGCAATTCGATGGCTAATATTAACGAAGGAATCTCACACTTGATAGGAAGGGTAGCCTCCAGTCCATAAACCAACTGGAAAGGAGTGAAACCGGTGGCATCCTTCACATAGGTTCGGTAGGCCCACAAGGCAGAGAACAACATCAAGTGCCATTCAAACTTATGAATGCCAATGGTTCATTGAAGCATCGTAACTAGGACCTTGTTAACGGCTTCTACTTGACCGTTGGCCTTAGGATAGTATGGAGTCGAAGTATCATGCCGTAGGCCCAACTGGGTTGTAAGCTCAGTCATCATATGATTACGGAAATGCTTGCCGTGATCAGTGATGATGGCTTGAGGGACTCCGAACCATGAGATAACATGATTGAATAAAAACTACGTCGCGGTGTGACCATCTTTGGACAATGTAGGCATCGTCTCGGCCCATTTCATGAAGTAATCAATGGCAACGATGATATACCCATGCCCCCCAGCCGAGCAAGCGTTACAGGTCATATAATCGACGCCCCATTTCACAAAAGGGCCAATAGTAACAACGGGGTGCAGTGGAGCAGGAGGTGCACGCATCTTGCATTGGTAGATTTGGCACTCATGACAAGAGCGGACGGCAAGAATACAATCCTTAAAGATGGAGGGCCAAAAGTAACCAGCGTGGAGGGTTTTCTGTGCAGTGGCATATCCGGACATGTGACTGCCACAGGCGCCAGCATGGAAGTCATTTAAAACTCTCTCGGCTTCTTTGAGTGTTAAGCATCGGCGGAGAATAGAATCAACGCCAAGACGGTACAGGGTGTCCCCAATAATGTGATATGGTTGGGCTTGATGGTGGATCTATCGTCGAGCATCTTTAGATGTCTCGGGAAAAAAAGAGGACGTCTGTAAATAGACAATGATATCCCTGTACCAGGGATCGAGGGTGCTGATTAGGAAGAGAGTTTCATCTGGAATGTGATCCTCTAACTGAGAGGGTGCGGCACGAGATGGAAAAGAGCACAACAATTCAGTGAAGACAAGCGATTTCTTGGACTTGGCAGTAGTGAATTCCAAGTCAAACTCTTGGAGGATGACAATCCACTTCAATTACTTGCCCCCCAGTAGCTGACATGACAAAATGTACGTCATTGGGTTGCAATCAGAGATCATTGTCGTAGTGCGCAACAAGATATAATGGCAGAAGCGTTGGACGGCACAAATGGCGGCCAATGCCAACTTCTCGATGTAAGCATATCGAGATTCCACATCTAATAAATTGTGGCTGAGATAATAAATGACGTGTTCAGTGCCATCATCGTCATCTTGAACAAGGACCATGCCAATGGTGGTATCAGTGGCGGCCAGATACAAAGTGTAATCGCGATGGTAATTTGGAGGATGCAACAAAGGAGAGGAAACAAGCAGATCCTTGAGATGCTAAAAGGACTCTTGAGCAGAAGCATCCCATTGAAACGGGGTGTCTCGCTTTATTAACCGCGTAAAACCTTTGGCCACCTCGGCATAGTTCGGGATGAAGCGTCGTAAAATGTTTGCTTTACCCTACAAGCTCTACAATTGCTGCAAGGAAGCAGGGGGAGGAAGATTCAAAATGGCCTCGACTTTAAGGTGATCTAGACGGATGCCCTCTTGGGAGACGATGAACCTAAGAAGTCTACCAGACTCTACGCAGAAGACACACTTATGCGGGTTGAGCTGAATACGATAGTGTCGACAGCGGAGAAAGATTTCGCGGAGATGAGCGGGATGGTCATGACGCTTAGCTGAATGAGCTGGTAGATCATCCAAGTAAGGTTGCACGATGTGTCGAATATCATGGAATGCATAAGACATCGTGCGTTGGAAGGTAGCACTGGCATTCTTGAGACCGAAAGGGAGCTTTTTGTAAGCGAAAGTGCCCCACGGACAGATAAAGGCAGTTTTGTGCTGATCAGCTGGCGTGATATTAATCTGGTTATAACCAGAGAAACCGTCCATAAACGAGTATATCTCACTTCCAGCACACTCATCAATGAGCTGGTCGATGAAGGGTGTGGGGTAGTTATCCTTTGGACAGGCTCGATTAATATCACGGTAATCAACACAGACTCTGATAGTACCCTACTTTTTATCCACAGGGACAATATTGGAAACCCAATCTGTGAGTGGGATGGGGTAGATAAAGCCAGCCTTGAGAAGCTTTTCGACTTCCGCTTTAATGGTTGTAGCCTTTCGGGGGTGCATGGGGCATAAACACTGTCAAACATGCTTAGCTCCCGAATACGTGGGTATCTCATGCACCACAATGCTTGGGTCGATGCTGGGCATTTCTTCGTAAGACCAAGCAAAAACGTCATGAAACTCGCGAAAAAGACCAATATAAAGTTGAATTTCCTCAGGAGTACAAGTTACTCCGATATAGATATGCTTGACAATCCCTGGTTTAATAGAGTTGTCGATCGATTGAGTTTGTGTGATGTTTCTGAGATTCCCTTTAGAGGACACTTGATATATTTGGATGGGTGTCTGAAGGGGTTTTGAAGGGAGACAACAAGCAAACCGCTCGAGACAAGCAAGCATTTCTCGATGGGTAGGGAGGAACGAGGAAAGATGGTGAAGATTGAACCAAGGGGGTTCCTCGAGAGACATGGTCTCTATAATGGCTTCATCAGAAGGAAATATTTCCTTTAAAGGATCCGAAGAAGCACAATCTCCAAGCCAAGGGGAATGAGCATACGAGTCAAGAGCTCTGCTTAAAGAAGAAGATTCAGAAGGAGAAGCTAATACAGAAACAATCTCAACGTAGTTGAGCTCGGAAGGACTCAACGGCATCTCACCGCCCCATGATTCTATCTGGTCAATGGGGGGGAGGACCCAAGGATCAGAATGAACCGAAATCATATTGATAGAGGTGAAGTTTGGAGGTGGGAGTGAAAAGACACCCATGAGGGTGGGATCTTTAAAGAGCCCAGCTCCCACACTCTCCAATGGAATGGAGGTATGCTCCACAAAAGGCACATTGCCTTCGGAATAAGAAGCGAAGAAAGAGAGCTGGTCTACTGTGACAATTTTCCCCTGATGAGGGAAATGAATGACACGAAATAGAGATGAAGCCACGGCACGCATGGCGTATGTCTAGCTCCAGCCCAAAAGGAGGTTGTAAGTAAGATTTGCATCAATGACTTCAACTTCCACTTCAACAGTCTTCCCTTCCAAAGTAATTGGCAAGCATTGGAGGATACCGTAAGGGCGAGATTCTCTCCCGTCAAAGGCTTCCAGGGTCGTAGGAGACTGACTCAAAGTCGGAGACCCAATAGCCTTCCAACAAGCAATAGACATAATGCAAGTTGAAGTGCCTTCATCAATGACCGTACGATGAATCGTTTTAGAATTGATGATGACCTGAATGAGGAAGGCAATCTGGTGATGCAGTCTTAGTACATGGCTCTCGAGATCAAAAGTGATCAAATCCGAGTCGGTCGAGTCAATGCTACCGATGGCCAACAGCAAGGACTTCCTCTTGGGGGGGCAGCTCTGGAGAACTTCTAGAGCGGACACAGCTGACGGAGCCTAAGCTAAGTCCTCAACGATGTTGTAGTGTTGGGTAGCACGAGCATTAGGGTTGTAAGAAGATCTCCGGAGTACACCTTTAGGAGGGGGTCAAATAGGCGTCTCAGTGCTAGGTCTCTCGATATGGAGTGGACCAGAACTGGGAGGAGCACTTGAGGGGACCTCAGGCTCTTTCCTGGAAAGTGATAGACATTCCTCTGCTCAAGTCGTAATGTGAAAGGGAATCGTTCCAGCCATGAACACTTTGGAACCAAAGGGAGAAGAAGATGAGGATGGGTCAGCCACCATTTGCATTTGCTGTGAGTGGAAAGGTTCTTTCCGCACCGCAGGAGTCCCAAGAGTGCTTTTCAATAAACGACTAATTTTGGACTGCCTTGGGCAGTCTTTGGTATAGTGAACCTCGTCACAGATAAGACAAGGATACTTTAGTTTACATTTGGCTCCTTCCTCGAGTGGAGGTTTAGGGGACTTCTGCTTGGGTTGATCAGATTTATTTTTTGCTTTCCCCTTCTTCTTTCCTTTCAAGGCTTTATCCGCCGTGGTGGACTGGACAGTGTTAACCTCGGAAGTATTTCTAGAATTAGACACACCCTGAGAAGTGTTTTCGTTCGAAGCACTCGATTTTTTCTTCCCCGGGTTCGCGGAAGATTTCTTTGAAGACGGATTTACAGATCCAATAACACCATCAACAGATGGCTTTGGCGGAGCTTTGGATGTTCCGAGTCTTGAGGTGTTAGGCAAATAATCATATAGCGTACCTGACTGGGAATAAACCAAGTCGAGGTACTGAGCACACGCAATAGCCTACTCTTTAGTTACACATGCTCCAATAGCAATGTCTCACGCGATTGTTGGGACAAAGGAGGTTGTAAACCAATCGGTGAGGAGCTGATCAGGAATCTAGAACTTGATCAAATGATGACGCCGTCTCCATTCATGTATATGATCGGATATGTGCGTGGCCGTGTCCTGTTTAAGAGGCGTGAGGAGATGTGTTCCCATCTCATATCGAATGGGCAACTAAAAATGAGTTAGAAATTCCATTGCCAACAAGTTAAAATCTTGAAAGGATCCGTGAGTTAGCTCAATATACCACTTAGCAGCAGAGCCAGTGAGAGTCCTTTGAAAAAGGCGCAGCTGGATTGAATCGTCAAGCCACGAATTTGACGAACACCAAAGGTGATAAGTCATAACGTGGGCTTGGGGGTCTTCTCCGTCTTTGCCATCGAATTTGGGGCAATCACCGGGAATCTTGGCTGGAAATGGTGGCCATAATGGATTATGAAGGATAGGATCATTAGTCAATTTGGACACATCTGGCAGTTCCAATGTTGCTAAGAAGGGTAACTGAGGATTGAAGGACATCTGGGGCCGCAGATAAGAGGTAGTACCAGGGTTCCAACAAGTTGTTAGTTGCCCCCATTGATTTTGTCCGGACGGACCTGGGCCATAGGGGTTCTGTCCCTAGGGATTCTGTCCATAGGGGTTATAGCCATAACTGGATGGTTGACCTTGGACTTGCCCCCCAGCACCCCATTGATTACCAACTTGGCCTGCAGGAGCAACATACTGTTGTTGGTAATTCTGATAAGGAGTGACCTGCATTTGTTGATAATTTTGGTACGGGGCAAACTGAGCTTGCCCCTGGGGTTGCTGGTAACCATAAGGTTTTTGGGCTCCATACTGAGCCTGGGGACCAGGCTGCACTTGATAAGAAGGTTGAGATTGAAACCGACCTTGCATTTGAAGACCAATTTGGGTCTAGGGCCCAGCCTGGGGCTAAAAAGTGGGTTGAGCTTGAGAAGCAATAACCATTTGCATGCCCAGTTGAGCAGGCCCAGAGAGATGTCCTTGAGAGGATTGAGATTGGGCCACCTGGCCGGAAGGTTTCCCTGGTTGAGTTTGGGATTGACCTGCTTGCCCAGAAGGTTGAGCTTGCTGGGTGTTGGGTTGTCCTTGTACAACCGAGGGTTGTCCTTGCGGAACAGATGGTTGAGTGGACTAGATGGTTGGTTGACCTTGAGGTTAACCAAATTGTCCATATGGTTGACCAGACTGGGCAGTCGGTTGGCCTTGCTATACGTAAGGTTGACCACCTTGCCCAGAAGGGTACCCTTGTTGGATCCCAGGTTGTCCTTGTTGCATATAAGGTTGTCCTGGATTCCCATAGGGTTGACCGGAAGGGTATCCCTGCTGGACTCCAGGTTGTCCTTGTTTCATATAAGGTTGTCCTGGATTTCCAGAGGGTTGCCCAAGATAAGTGAAAGATGGACCACCATAGGCCAAAGGTTGTCCCTGAAATGGTTGTCCTTGTGGACCTCCAGGCTGCCCTGGATAGGATTTCACGTAATACTGTTGCCCATAAGAAGGTTGCATGTAAGACGGCTGACCTTGATAAGATGGTCCTTGTTAAGATGGTCCTTGATAAGATGGTCCTTGATCCGAAAGGGGCACTTGGCCACCACCATAACGAGTGGTACCCCAAGCAACACTTAACGGGACTGAGACCTCAACCGCAGGCTGAGGTGGCAAGGATCCAATATAAAGTTGATGCCTTATGGGGTCATAATAACAAACTGGACCTTGTGCGCCCAGATTCTGGACAGCTTGCAAATACTGATTGTATGCCTCCCCTGCTGGAATGGAACCAGAAGAAGGTACCGACTAACCACTATTTATTGAACCATGGGACAGACCAGCAATAGTAGTTATAATCAAGGATGTCGTACCGGCACTAACAAAAGGTGTTGAAGACGCTACACAAATAGTAGGAATAGTCAGGACTGAAGTGACAACTGTATTGTGAATTTGAGGAATAAAGGATCCCGTACTGGGAATGATGTTATGATCCCACATCGTACCCGAGGAGGGGTTCCTAGAACCCATAACATCCCTCAAAGCCCTATAGCGTAAGGGCAACGTGACACCGAGAGGGGTGACACTGAAGGGTGGGGTTACGGCCGAGATAGGAGTTTCGACACTCGTGACAACGGTTGTCTCACTCGCGATGGGAGATGTATCATCCATATCAAAGGAAGAATTCGGGACTGAACCACCAGTAGGAGTAAAAGGAGTATCCTCTTCGTAAGGCTCCCAAACAGGGTTCCAATGTAGATCATAAAAATCGTCTTCTGGAGTGCGAGAGTTTAGCGGTTGGACACTTGGAATAATAGGGAAAGTGCCACTACCAACCGGTGTCTCAGGAGCAGCAAAAGAAGGAGACCCTTGGTCACTGGGGACGGGAGACAGGATTGATGATTCCGCCATGATGATTTGATTCAAAAAATCCTAGACAAACTAATGAGAAAGGACCCTACTCAAACTAACGCAAACAAGATCTAACAGGGTAAGTGTGAACGTGGCCTAATAAATTTTAAGACACAAGGACATAACTTGACTTTTTCATCTTTAAAGAGTCGAGAAAAGGACAAAAAGATGACTCTAGTCGCCTTCGAATGTTTAGTGAGCCCGAAGTGACAAATACTCAGGTGAGCCTTTTCTTTTGAGGAGTCCAAAAAGGATCAAAAGGTGACTACTCTAGAGAACTAGGCAAAAGGTTTACCAGACAATCTGTAAAACTGCATATACACCTGGAAATCGTATGAAAACCAAGCACTTTCCGTACGGCAATCAATCTTCCCGAATGCTGTGTTCGATGCGTTATGGGTCGTAAGGCGGCAGACACGGCTTCCTATGGATAAAGGATGATAACCTAGTGGGGTCTCCCCATATACTCAATGGTACGTGGGAGCACAAATCCGTACTAGACCACTATTGAGTCACAAAAGGAGGAATCACCCAACCTTGAG
>APFE031330822.1:0-15413 GCA_000404065.3 Pinus taeda | reverse complement strand
AATGTAAATATTCTTGGATAATAAAAATGAGTAGTTTCAATAACAAATTTTTTAATTATAGAAATTTATTTTTATTTTATTATATAGTGTATTTTAGATTATTTTTACGCCGTAAGGTGTTTCCCTCTGAGATCAATTCCCTCAAGTGTCAACATGTCCGGTTGTGATCCATCGATCTTTATGTTAGACGATTAAAAGTCTTTACACCGTTGGATCATCGCAAGCCATGGAAACTGCGGCAAGAACGAGGTACTAACCGACTCCGACGATTACGATGCAGTTTAGAACTATGGTACCTGTCCCTTTCAATTCCCTCAAGTGTCATCGTTGTGAGCCATCGATCTTTATGTTAGACGATTAAAAACCTTTACGCCGTTGGATCATCACAAGTCATGGAAACTCCAACAAGAATCAGGCACTAACCGCCTCCGACGATTACAATGCGATTTGGAACTATGATACCTGTCCCTTTACTAACGGACCATCTTCACCTTGCTCGACTCTGTGCTCGAATTACAGTAAACGACACAGCAGCTGCAACAACGAATTTCAGTACTCTAGGCTTCAAGTTTTCAGAGGGATTAACGGATATGCCACCATCTGACATTGATAAAGATCGAGATGAAATAGAAAAATTAATCATTTTCAGACTATTATATATTTTATATTCGTATGTTGTATTAGTATGTTGTTTCTTTGCTCAATTCGTTACAACAATTCAAGGTGCTGGAATCGACTCTGCGCTCGACTACACTACAGTAAATGACACAGCAGCATTAACGCACTGAGGCCAAAGCTTGGTCAAGGTACCTTTGGAAAAAGCCGAGAAATGCCCTGCCCTGATCTCTACGTAAATGCCCTGCCCTGATCTCGAGCCATGAAACGTAAGTGCCATGATCTCTATGTAAATGATCTCGAGCTATGAACCAAAGTAGTAACAAGAAGCATAAGGTTATATGATTTCGCTTTATTATTTATATCGCTAGATGGATTACCTGCTATTCCTACTCAAATCTGCAATTATTGCTTTGCGTATAACCCCATTCTAAGTTTCAATTTTTTAATAACACGTTTGCATGCTTCTTCGATATTTAAACGTGAATACACAAAGGCTTAGGTCTAAGGAAAAAGAAATCAACAAAGGCAATACCCACACACAAAGAAATCCCCACGAAACAGTGTACGTTTTTATGTCAAGTTTCTGTTTCATAACCATTTCTTCCAAATTACACTACCTGTCATACAACTCCAGTAACATGGGGTTTCAAATGGGTACTACGAACGAAATAGGGAGGGTTTGTCAAAGGGCTGATTCACTGGTTTTTTTTGTTTTCAATCTGATGGCCAATATCACCCGCATCCCACAGCCTACGGATCCTACCTCGAAGACAGATTAACCATGCCTGCTCGTTTGCACTGTCCATGATGACCCTCTGCCTATTTGTTTACGGAGGCGGCTAAACACGCCACACAGAATGGTGCGTATCAGGGCA
Source organism: Pinus taeda (assembly GCA_000404065.3). NCBI lineage: Eukaryota > Viridiplantae > Streptophyta > Pinopsida > Pinales > Pinaceae > Pinus > Pinus taeda. The sequence continues at coordinate 13,920 of APFE031330822.1, read as the reverse complement.
TTCAGGCGAAAGAAGGTAGTGAATATGTGATCGACCCTATACTCCGTACCGAATTCGAAATCGCTTATTAATGTGTCAATCGAATCTTTGGTCAATTTGGCGGAATTTCGATAACTATGATATAAAATCCAATTCCATATCATCGTGAAAGGAAGAAAAACTCTGGTCGAGTTATTTTAAGTTTTGTAACTTCTCCGTGTATTTTTCAGTCAAATTTATCTGAAATGTATCGAAGATAGAGGTTAAAATTACAAATTTACATAATTTGCCTATTCAAAATTGGTCGAAAATGTTAGATTCATTTATAAATACATTTTAAACATTCTTCTTACATTTATTTTACCAAATTTAAAATAAAAATTGCCTTTAAAAAACAAGGCATTTACAAATTGTAATTTTGCACACCAAGTTTGCAGTAAAACGCTCAACCAAATAAGTGTAGAATTCCACTATAATGCAACTCTCAACGAAAGCTGCATCAACACGTTGGTCGCCAGAATATCTTATTAATATGTTATTAATGCCTAAAGTGTTTAGAATAAATGGTCCTTGTGATTTTTTTGTCAGGATAGCAATTTGGAACAATGAGAGCGCATATTAGGATTCAATGCAAAAAAAATTTCAAAATATTTTCACTCCATTGAATTTAATTTTTGAAGTATCTGAGAAATTTAAAATTAAAATAAATTTATTTGGTTTTCAATAATATCATTTATATTTATATAAATATTAGATAAATATAATTTTATTAGAATCTTGATAATATATATAGTTACAAATAATATGGTTTATTATTTTTTGAATTTTTTTAATGTGATATAAATAATATTGATGTTATATATAAATAGATTGATATGAAAATATAACCGAGAGGAAAATGTTATTGTAAATATTGATTTTTATATATTTATTAATTAAATTTAAATATAAAGTTACATTACAAATATAAGTCATTATTTTAATTTATAGAACTAAATAGATCTTAGTTTCTTTTTTTTGAAAAGTATGAGTATGAGAGTTTATTAAAAAACAAAGCTGGGATCATGCCATAACCCTCACATTTCTTCAATATTATTAATATTCCTTGCAGGATTGTGATTGAGCATGGACACTAACACGAAAATCCCTATCCATACCAGTTAAAAAATTTCTAGAATATTCCCAAGGTCAGAATACATTTACATTCCATCCTCACCACTGCCATGATACAAAAATTTTTGTCCATATCAGTTAAAAAATTTCTAGAATATTCCCAAGATCAAAATACATTTAGATTCCATCCTCATTACTTTTATGATTTAATTACCATAGGGGTTGATACACATAATTGATGTAAAAAATTTCTAGAATATTCCCAAGATCAAAATACATTTACATTCCATCCTCACTACTTTTATGATTTAATTACCAGAGGGGTTGAAGACCTCAGTGGTTTGAGTTTGAGTTCCAAGTTTTTTGTTTAGTTTTTCTTCTTAGAGTCCTCCTTCGTCCTCTTTTGGTACTTCTTGTTTCTTGGATGTCTTTTTCATCTTTTTTCTTTCCGAACTAGTCAATACTTTTTCGATATTTTCCTCTAATTTCTTTGGAATTATAGCCGTGATTCTCCTTTAGTGCTCCCTATTTCATGAGGAATTGTCCACTTGTTCTAGAACCAAAGAGTTTTGATTGTTGATCTGGGCCCTATGAAGAGATTGCTCCTTTTCCATTGAAATCATTTATTTTCTATGTGTTTTTCATAGATTCCCCACTTCTCCTCTTTTGGAGTTAATTCTTCCTCCTATGAATCCTCTTTTTTCTTATTGTTTTGTGATGCTTCTCATTTAGTTTCTTCTTGCAATTGAAGGATCTCAAATGGGTTCATTGAGGTTGTGGCTCCATTTCTATTTGGGATTGTAGGGTTTCTATTAGTCATCAACTTTCCTTTTCTCCCCGTTCCACCACCCCCCCCACGCTGGGTTTGCCACTGATTTTTGGATTTGCATTCAATTGTTCCCTTTTTCTAGTTTGAACCTTCTTATAATCCATGGAAAAGTGCCCATACTCATGACATATCCGAAATTTTAAGGGTTGTTGTTCATAGTCTAAAACTTGGTAGTGTCTCCATCCCCCTATGTGAGATAAATTTATGAGGGAACCATTTTTCTAAATCAACTTCCACGAAATCTTTTGCACATGAAAATTGGCATCCCTTGATTCAACCTGATCCAAATACCTTCCCAAACTTTTTCTTATAACCTTTAAATAGTCATCACTCCAATACGAAAGCGGGAGTTTAGGTAGCTTTACCGAGACTAGCACCGCATAGGGGATGTCTTCATCTAGGTCAAATTCCAATGACCACTTGTTTAAATGTATTCCTCTAACCCTCGAAAAATATGAGTCGTTCTTAAAAATCATATCTCAATCTTCTTTAAACTCCAAAAGAAAAGGAAAAAAAATTAGTATCGCATGCTTAAAGACAAATTATGTCTTTTATCATTGGTTTCTAGATTTTATCTGTCCACTCCTCCATCAATTTAGCAGATGACACCATTCTTGTAAACTTCACCGCCATTGCTTGATTCATCAATGCCAAAGATGTTAAATGGAATCCAATGGTTAGGGCAACAAGGGGTATGTTGTCAGCCTTCTTAACAAATATTGATTATGTATCCTTTGACCATCACTTCTTCCTATGAGAGGCCACTAATGCTTGAAATGTAGTAATATAATCCTGGCAAGAATCCCCCTTTGGACTAGCCACCATAACGGATTCTGCAAAAAAAAATTATTTGCCACAAGGGTTTTTTTGTTATGATGTGCTTAAAGTTTAACAACTATAATCCTCAAACTATTCTTGGTTTATAACTATTTTTTTTGGTTGGTCAAATTTTTATACTAATTTGTCAAAATATTACATTGGATAAACGTGAGGCCCATTTCTCTATTGGTCTCACTCCAACCGCATTTAATGACAAAGAGAACGATGCAAAAATGGAGTAGAAATTTCCATGTTTTACACAATCTCAAAAAAAAAATGACCAGATAGCCTAAAACACATAGAGAATAAGAAGGCATCCAAAAATCATGATAGATCAATGGGAGAAATCAAGTGCAAGACCAACACCTATAGCAATAGGGGTTCCTGTATCCCTATGAGCATGGAATTCAACATGAGCTAGGTGCACCTCCATCTCATCGAGTCAGTGGTTAGTGCACCTCTAGCTCCCTCACAAAGATGTCAAGTAGTCAGAATATCCCACCGGTTTTGCTGCAAGTCATCCATGAATGCGATGACCACGATATGTTCATCGTGTATCTGCTATCTAATTTCCTCCAAGGTGGCAATTACGCTCCTCATCTGCATGTCTAGGGATTCCATGGATGATTGTTAGTCAAGATGACCTAGCGACTAATCGTAGTCCTTGTCCAACCACCCCACCTAATCGACAACCACAACCCTGGTCCTAGGCCAACTCCCCCACTAAATCAACAACCACAACCCCATCATCCTCCTCTACTCCCACTTGTTGATATCTATACACTAGGTAGCCATGAGGCCCCATTCCTATCGGAGCCGGATCTTGCTACCTCAACATCCCAAAATTGACAAAAAAACACCAGAAAAGGGACTCAATTGTGACTCGAGCACGAGACCCACACTGACACATCCCCATGTCACAACACAGGCATAAGAACTATCAAACCATCCAACTCACATTTCCAAACTATACTCCCAAATTTCCAATAGTGACTCCACCCTTTTGGTGCATTAGAGCTACAAATAGCGAGAGGAGGAATTACCCCGAGAGGACCACTACAACCAAAAACACACCAAATTCCCATCTCCTAGCACCCAAAAAGCCAAAGCTTAAAGTGACCTGGCTCATTTTTTCTCCACATAAAAGAACCCCTCTAGTGAAAGAAAATGAAACAACACAAGTTACACTTTACTCGCACTAGAATAAAGGAAAGATTTATCCAAACAAAGGTCCATAATAATAAACTTACTAAAGCACTATCGATCTTTGTAAATATTGACCAAAGATAGGTCCCTGCAGAGTGGACCAACAAGGCGATGTCCCCTACCAATGCTAAATAGATGTAATGTGAGTGTCTGCAAACCTTCTCCCCATGCTCCCACATTGTGGAAGAGGGCTTCCAAATAGGCATGCTCCAATGCAATTCCCACTAGAGAACAACAATGATAGTAGCCGAATTAACCAAGCGAATGGGCATAAACAAATTGGCGGCTCGTGCATACTCAACATCAATTTTACCACCCACAACATCACCTATAGCAAGAGTCCAGAAACAAAGAAATAAACATCCATCTAGGTTTTATACCACTCCTCAGGCTTCTCGAGGTTTCTACTTCCCCAAAACTAGTTGTCTTGTCTGCCCCTTCTATTTACTGCACACATTTTTCTCATCAGTCCCATCCAAACCTGGTGATACTACTTGTAGTTCACCCACCCCGTCAGGATTATAACTGTTATTTATATTTTGTAAATATTTCACTTTTTAATATTTAAAAAGATTTCTATTTTCAATTGTACATTTATTAATTAAATTTAATAAATTTTTATTATCTAATAATTATGTCGTAAGGCGTTTCCCTCTGAGATCAATTCCCTCAAGTGTCATCGTGTCCGGTTGTGATCCATCGATCTTTATGTTAGACGATTAAAAACCTTTACACCGTTGGATCATCACAAGCCATGGAAACTCCGGCAAGAACCAGGCACTAACCGACTCCGACAATTACGATGAAGTTTGGAACTATGATACCTGTCCCTTTCAATTCCCTCAAGTGTCATCGTGTCTGGTTGTGAGCCATCGATCTTTAGACGATTAAAAACCTTTACATCGTTCGATCATCACAAGCCATGGAAACTCCAACAAGAATCAGGCACTAACTCCCTCCGACGATTACGATGCGGTTTGGAACTATGATACCTATCCCTTTACTAATGGACCATCTTCACCTTGCTCGACTCTGTGCTCGACTACATTACAATAAACGACACAGCAGCTGCAACACCAAATTTCAGTAATCTAGGCTTCAAGATTTCAGAGGGATTAACGGATATGCCATCATCTGACATTGATAAAGATCGTGATGAAACAGAAAAATTAATCATTTTCAGACTACTATATATTTTATATTCATATGTTGTTTCTTTTCTCAATTCGTTACAACAATTCGAGGTGCTGGAATTGACTCTGCGCTCGACTACACTACAGTAAATGACACAGCAGCAGCAACACCGAATTTCGGTACTCTAGGCTTCAAGATTTCAAAGGGATTAGTGGATATGCCACCATCTGACATTGATCATTTTCAGACTACTATATATTTTATATGCGTATGTTGTTTCTTTGCTTAGTAGGGTGTCATTTTGACCTTTGTATTATTTGTGAATTGAAATACATGTTGAATAGCTTCAGCAGAAAGTAGTTCTTGATGGAATGCTTTTCCTTGATGAGGGAACTTGAGCACTGGAAAGACTTAATACATGGCGGCCTTCATCTCGTTTACCCAACTCCATCGCAGTAGAAGGTTACAACCCAGAGGAGCATCTATCGCCTCCACTTCTACTGATATCGTCTTACCGTTATGGGTATTGCTTTTCTGTTTTATATACTTTCAATATATAATCATGTTTGTTTCAGTGTCTTCTACCAGGATTGTCACCACTAAGCTATTTTTAAATAGTTTTCCAATTTATGTCTGCTTGGTAGATGGTGTTTTTCCATGGTCGGTTCTTTTTTGAATTATATCGCCTATGACACTGTATTTCTAGTCTCGCATGGACTTATGGGGAAGTGCTAGGATTGATAAACAAAAATGCACTTTATGGGACTCTCATGTGAGATTATAGCCAGTTCAAGGGGGCCCTTGTGAAATTGAGATCACCAAATATATGGAAAAAATGACTGCCGAAGTTATTTCGACGACCGAGTTTGAAATGAGCCATGGAAAACTGGGAAAAGACTTATGGTTGATCATACCAATTATCATTGAGCGGGTTCATTCAAGCTGAAAAGTTGCTTGCTTACTTTACATGGAAGGGATAAGATGTTGCTGAAATCTTGTCATATGACTTAGGGATATGTATTATCACGCTCACACAAAGGCAACAATGAAATATTTTAACGCACATTCATCCACTATCTCTCACATGCATAATAACTTTAAATTTTTAATTTTATACAGAGATTTCATTTATATTTTCCTTGTATATTTACTGTTACTCACTTACCCTCGTGAATTTCTATCCCTCATGGATTTCTATAAAATAAAAATAACTAACCTATAAACACTAGTTAGCATTGCTTCATAGGTTTTTCTTTTGTCCTGAATTTTGCACTTTATTGTTAATTGAATGGGTTAAGTAGTTAATTAGTTTTTAATTAGTTGTTAATTTTATAATTTAGGTGGTTTATTAATGGTTAGTTTGTTGATTCTATATATTTTTATAAAGATGTTTTTACCTAGATAGGTTTCGTGTATATTGGAATTCGGGTATTTTAATTCTTTAAAATATTGCAAATTATGGATGATACATGATCTAAGAGTTTGCAAAATATTTTTTTTACTTTCAAAGTTCCAATCATGTCTTAGATTTATAAATTCTTATGTTTACAAATGGAAAATAATTATTTAGAGAGTTGCAATGGCCTTGGATTTACAAATTCATATCATTACAAATAGCAAAATATGTTTTTTGAGTCGCTTATTTTCATCCATTGGAATGAATTTTATTCTTAGATTTATAAATTCTTATGTTTACAAATGGAAAATAATTATTTAGAGCGTTGCAATGGCCTTGGATTTACAAATTCGTATCATTACAAATAGAAAAATATGTTTTTTGAGTGGCTTATTTTCATCCATTGGAATGAATTTTGTTCTGATCCACTGGAATAGGATTGCAAGGATGTGTAAAATATTTTCATTTCTAAATGTTGCAATTCTCTCTCACAATGTGGAAACTTACATAATTAAATCTTTTATGGTAAAAGCATTTCCTAAAGTTATAGAAATATAATTTTATAGTGACAACCAAATATCTGTTGTGTGTCTCTTGAAGACTCTTACGAAATATATCATAATCAAATGTTTTATGGTAAAAGCATTGCCTAAAGTTATAGAAAGATATTTTTATAGTGACAACCAAATCTCTCCTATGTGTCTCTTGAACACTCTTGAAGAAAGATACCTGGTAAGCTATTTGCAGTGTTGGTATTGCATTATACTAAGAACCATACTTCATTTTCTTAAAAAACCCTAGCGTACAGAATAGGTGTCTTCTAATAAATGCTGTTGGGTAAACTATGATGCATATTGGTAATTCCATTCTTAATAATATATTCATAACCTTTTCACCATGTTGTGAAAGAAGAAAATGTAAACAAGTTGATAAAATACTCATGAAGGTGATGGAGTTTGGCTTCACTCCTGATAATTGCATAGATGGTAAGAGCCTCAGAGCTTCATCAAAATGCCCCTTGTTTATATTCTGCAATCATTGAGTTCCACGATATCACCTTTAGCTAACCTATAACGTGTTTTTACTAGTTATCATTGCTTCATAGATGATGGGTTTTGGCTTCACTCCTCATAATTGCATAAATTGTAAGAGCCTCAAAGCTTCATCAAAATTCCCCATGTGTATATTCTGCAATCAATGAATTCCATGTGTATATACTGCAATCATTGAATTCTGTGATATCAGCATTCATTCAAGAATTTCATCAAAGAGCTTATGGTCTTCTCTAAAATGTCCATGTTGAGCATACCTTGCAATCAATGAATTCTATGAATGTGGGATTTTTTTAGGCATCTGCAAAAATATCTCCATAGCCTTATCAAGGTACCCCTTATGCACATATCCATCAAGTATTGCAGTCCATGAAACCATTTGAAGAAAAAATTTCATCGCCTCTTCTACGTTCCCATCCTCTACATACCCTAATATCATAACATTCCAAGATACTACATTTTGTTCAGGAACTTTGTGAAATACTTGTGCATTCTCTATGTATCCACATTTAGTATACATATTTACAAGAGTACTCCCTACAATGGCATTACAGTGCAATCCACTAGAAATTATGTCATGGTGGACTCCTTGCCATGTTATTGATCTACCAAATTAGCACATGTGGAGACAACAATGGTAAATGTGAAATGGTTAGGTTTGGTACAATTCCCCGCCTCGCTTAATTGGCCACACCATTGCAAAGGATCACACCACATTTGGTTTAGACATTTACTTAGGTAGGTAGGATGCCCCTATCTCCCATCTCCTTATAAATTACTCTCGTCTTCTATAAGACTAGTTCCTATGTCATTTCCTTATAGTGTTTCCTTTGCACGTCTCCTCACACCTAATAATATGATAAGCATTGAATATAAATATATTTGAATTGATGATAAATATGTGAAATACTTGTGAATTCTCTATGTATCCACATTTAGTATACATATTTACAAGAGCGCTCCCCACAATGGCATTACACTGCAATCCACTAGAAATTATGTCATGGTGGACTCCTTGCCATGTTATTGATCTACCAAATTAGCACATTTGGAGAGAACAATGGTGAATTTGAAATGGTTAGGTTTGGTACAATTCCCCACCTTGCTTAATTGGCCACACGATTGCAAAGGATCAGACCACATTTGGTTTAGACATTTACTTAGGTAGGTAGGATGTCCCTATCTCCCATCTCCTTATAAAGTACTCTCGTCTTCTATAAGACTAGTTCCTATGTAATTTCCTTACAAAATATCCTTTTCACGTCTCCTCACACTTAATAATATGATAAGTATTGAATAAAAATCTATTTGAATTGATGATAAATAATCCACGAGGTGCTTAATAAAGTAGAAACATATTCATTCTCGTAAATTTCATAATTATATACAAACATAGTATTGTACCGAGTTACTTTATAGGTTTTTAAAAGCACCACTCATAGTGAAGTTAGTTTTATTCCACTACACTAATGAAATAGAAACTTGGTTGTAATGTATGCGATGGACACACAATTGAATTAAAAAAAATGTGCATTAGTGGAGAAATGTGTTAAATAACCTACTTTATTTGAGACTTTATTTCTATATATTATTAGAGAACTTTTTAGGTTATTTTGAGACTTTATTAATATATACTATTAGAGAACTTTTTAGGTTTACTGAGAGGATGAAAGATCAAATATATTTTTACTAATATTTTATTAGATCAAATATGTTTTTAGTAATTTTTTATTAGCTGTGTAGTGGTTGATTGCTCATGGTTGATTGCTCATTGTAAAATTGAAATTTTTTAAATAACCTACTTTACTTGAGACTTTATTTCTATATATTATTAGAGAACTTTTTAGATTCTTCATTAAGATATTTTCATTTCTAGATGTTGCAATTCTCTCTCACAATGTGGAAACTTACATAATTAAATCTTTTATGGTAAAAGCATTGCCTAAAGTTATAGAAATATAATTTTATAGTGACAACCAAATATCTGTTGTGTGTCTCTTGAAGACTCTTAAGAAAGATATCATAATCAAATCTTTTATGATAAAAGCATTTCCTAAAGTTATAGAAAGATATTTTTATAGTGACAACCAAATCTCTCTTGTGTGTCTCTTGAACACTCTTGAAGAAAGATACGTGTCTCTTGAACACTCTTGAATAAAGATAACACTCTTGAAGAAAGATACCTGGTAAGCTATTTGCAATGTTGGTATTGCATTATACTAAGAACCACATTTCATTTTCCTAAAAAACCCTAGCGTACGGAATAGGTGTCTTCTAATAAATGTTGTTGGGTAAACTATGATGCATATTGGTAATTCCATTCTTAATAATATATTCATAACCTTTTCACCATGTTGTGAAAGCGGAAAATGTGAATAAGTTGATAAAATACTCATGAAGGTGATGGAGTTTGGCTTCACTCCTGATACTTGCATAGATGGTAAGAGCCTCAGAGCTTCATCAAAATGCCCCTTGTTTATATTCTGCAATCATTGAGTTCCATGATATCACCTTTAGCTAACCTATAACGTGTTTTTACTAGTTATGATTGCTTTATAGGTGATGGGGTTTGGCTTCACTCCTCGTAATTGCATAAATTGTAAGAGACTCAAAGCTTCATCAAAATTCCCCCTGTGTATATTTTGCAATCATTGAATTATGTGATATCAGCTTTCGTTCAAGAATTTCATCAAAGAGCTTATGGTCTTCTCTAAAATTTCCATGTTGAGCATACCTTGTAATCAATGAATTCTATGAATGTGGGATTTTTTTAGGCATCTGCAAAAATATTTCCATAGCCTTATCAAGGTACCCTTTATGTAGATATCTATCAAGTATTGCAGTCCATGAAACCATTTGAAGAAAAAATTTCATGGCCTCATCTACATTCCCATCCTCTACATACCCTAATATCGTAACATTCCAAGATACTACATTTCATTAAGGAAATTTTTGAGATACTTGTGCATTCTCTATGTATCCACATTTAGTATACATATCTGCAAGAGCACTCCCCACAATGGCATTACACTGCAATCCACTAGAAATTATTTCATGGTGGACTCCTTGCCATGTTATTGATCTACCAAATTAGCACATGTGGAGAGAACAATGGTGAATGTGAAATGGTTAGGTTTGGTACAATTCCCCACCTCGCTTAGTTGGCCACACCATTGCAAAGGATCACACCACATTTGGTTTATAAATTTACTTAGGTAGGTAGGATGCCCCTATCTCCCATCTCCTTATAAAGTACTCTCATCTTCTATAAGACTAGTTCCTATGTCATTTCCTTACACCATTTCCTTTGCACATCTCCTCACACCTAATAATATGATAAGTATTGAATACAAATCTATTTGAATTGATGATAAATATGTGAAATACTTGTGCATTCTCTATGTATCCACATTTAGTATACATATTGACAAGAGCGCTCCCCACAATGGCATTACACTGCAATCCACTAGAAATTATGTCATGGTGGACTCCTTGCCATGTTATTGATCTATCAAATTAGCACATGTGGAGAGAACAATGGTTAATGTGAAATGGTAAGGTTTGGTACAATTCCTCCTCGCTTAATTGGCCACACCATTGCAAAGGATCACACCACATTTGGTTTAGACATTTACTTAGGTAGGTAGGACACCCCTATCTCCCATCTCCTTATAAAGTACTCTCGTCTTCTATAAGACTAGTTCCTATGTCATTTCCTTACAACGTTTCCTTTGCACGTATCCTCACACCTAATAATATGATAAGTATTGAATACAAATCTATTTGAATTGATGATAAATAATCCACGAGGTGCTCAATAAAGTAGAAACATATTCATTCTTGTAAATTTAATAATTATATACAAACATAGTATTGTACCGAGTTACTTTATAGGTTTTTAAAAGCACCACTCATAATGAAGTTAGTTTTATTCCACTACACTAATGAAATAGAAACTTGGTTGTAATGTATGCGATGGACACATAATTGAATTAAAAAAAATGTGCAATAGTGGAGAAATGTCTTAAATAACCTACTTTATTTGAGACTTTATTTCTATATATTATTAGAGAACTTTTTAGGTTATTTTGAGACTTTATTAATATATACTATTAGAGAACTTTTTAGGTTTACTGAGGGGATGAAAGATCGAATATATTTTTACTAATATTTTATTAGTTTTGCAGTGGTTGATTGTTCATTGTAAAATTCAAATGTTTTAAATAACCTACTTCACTTGAGAATTTATTTATATATATTATTAGAGAACTTTTTAGATTCTTCATTAAGATGATGAAAGATAGAATATATTTATCAGTGTTCGTTGATATGTTCATGGAATTTCAAAATTGAAAAATAAATTTTGTTTTAAAAATAGTTATTTTCATTATATATTTTATTTTAAAAGACCTTGTATTAAAAAAATAAAATTGTATTTATAATAATCCACCATCACCAATGTGTTATCTCCCATCACCTCCAACCTCCCATCACCAAGGCAATACCATCACTAATGCAAGAAGCAACACAGGGCATCCTCCTTTGTTTAGAAATTGGATCGCATTCACCAATGGAAGAAGCAACACAAGGCATCCTCCTTTGTTTAGAAATTGGTTGTTCACACTCTTGCTTTTGTTTCGCTATATGTTTGGGTTTATAAGTGGAGAAATTGAAATTTGGCAATAAAAGAGGTGAACAACCCATCAAAGACGTGAACAGAAGAGTAAACATAGAATGTGTTGGTTTTGAGTATAGAAATGGAAATAAAAATGATTTGGAAATATATTTATGTTTTAAAATTGTTTTAGGTATTAATAGGTGGAAACTCTAAAAAAAATTATTTGAAGATATTTTTTTCTTTTATTTTGTAAATGTTACTAAGTAGAAATAAAAATAGTTTTAGATAACTTTTTATACTTTAATTGTTATATATGTTTAAATAACTATTATACTCAATAAAAGTGAAGTTACATGTTCAAGAGAATGAGTGTTAGTTAAAGGAAAAGTACTTGCATTTAAGTTGAGAAAGGTTAAAATTGTGAGTAGAAATATAGTAATCCTAATTAAATATTTTAATAATTTTTTTGATATTATATTTTTGAGTAAATATTTCTAATATTTAGTATAATAGTAGAATTTTTTTTGGGCAAATAATGAGTTGTTATTTATTATATTTTTAAAATTCTTTGTTTTTTTTTAATAGTGCTTAGGAGACAAAAGTGATGGTTGGTATGTGCATGGAATTACAAATTTGAAAAATAAATTTTGTTTTAAATATAGTTATTTTCATTATATATTTTCTTTTCAAATACTTTGTATTGAAAGAATAAGATTGTATTTATAATAATCCACCATCACCAACTTGTCGTCTCCCATCACCAACCCAATACCATCACCAATGTAGGAAGCACCACAGGTCATCCTCCTTTGTTTAGAAATTTGATTGCATCCATTCTCCAACGCAAGACCATCACCAATGCAAGAAGCAACACAGGGCATCCTCCTTTGTTTATAAATTGGATCGCATCCATTCCCAAGTATTTGATGCTCTTCACACTCCCTCACCATAGACATCAACTGATGCTCTTCACACTCCCTCGCCATAGACATCAACTATGTGTACAATTTTACATAGGTGATTGAGTCTAATTTTATCTAGATAAATTGTGCTTTAAGGAGAAGTGACATCATAAACTCAAGCCCATCTACTTTTCTTAAAAAGTGTAGGTGACTGAGTCTAATTTTATCTAGATAAATTGTGTTTTAAGGAGAAGTGACATCATAAACTCAAGCCCATCTACTTTTCTAAAAAGGTGAAGAACTAATGTGCCACATATCGAAATCATTTATAGCTAGTCTTAATAGTTAGTTGTAGGATAATGAAGGCGTGGTTAATCTTGAGCACTATGCATGAAGAACTAATGTGCCACATCTCAAAATCATTTATAGTTAGTCTTAATAGTTAGTTGTAGGATAATGAAGGCATGGTCATTTTTGAGCACTATGCATTTTCGCTTTATATTATTTCTTAGTTAGTGTTGACTTTTCCAAAACAACTAATCAACTAATGAGATCTCATCTTATGTAAAATCTTATAAAAGGAATTTGCTTAGAAACATAAGAATGTTTTGGAAATAAATATTCTCTTGCTTATGTTTGCAAGTTTTTGTCTTCAACATTTGAATGTTATGGCTTATCAATCAGCCAACCACTAATGTAGGGAGGCATATCCAGTGGTGTAGTAGTTTGCAAATGGGAAAGAGGTTGATATCACCTCCAGAGCTCCCAAAATATGCAATGATTTGGGTCATCAGATCCAAGAGGATGAAGTAATGACAAAGTATGCACATGCATAATGGATTTTTATATGTCACGATTCATCTCCAATTTAT